>ML416395.1:4733-150393 GCA_005239525.1 Nicotiana knightiana | reverse complement strand
CTATAAGAAATATCCGAGAAAGAATTCACCAACGGGGGAAACCAAACCTTAGACCTTTATTATCATTATTTACAACACATTGTTAGTAATTGCTAGTTTATTATTATTGTCAGTAGAATTAGTAAAACATCACCAAGTTATATGAAAAAGTCTTAAGAGAATTGATTGAGTAAAAGTTGCGTATTCTGACGAATTAATTGATACGTAAATTCCCTGTGGGATCGACTCTGGGCGTAATACCCCGGATTATATTTGCAACGCCCGCTTAGTCTTTTGTTAGAAATAATTGAGAATGATCAATTACCACCAGAATGAGCACGATAACATGTTAATACCACTGGTATGTAACCTAAATATATAGAACACACAAATGAGACAACACCAAGCAGTAACTGATCTTATATTCCAATACCCGCTCATCAATCAGGTGCTTTCCTTTTAGAAATCCTAACACTAAGGTTAGGAGTTTGAGCCATGTCAAGATTGATTAGTTTCCTCCCTACACTTGGCAGTTTAGAGAAATAATGGAACTAGATTGTACCTGCAAAAGAGAACACAAGGTTAGTTAAATAATCTGCTATTGTTGCCCTCACTTAGAACATGCTGAAACAGCACATTAGAGTGCTCCTTCATCTCCTTGACCCTCTTAGATTCAGCTCCAATACACCATGGAGGATCCCAATCTCCATCAATGATCTTCTTCATACCCAATGAATCTGTTTCCAATATGTGAGGATGTAGGTCATGAGCTACACAATAGGATAGTCATTCTTCTATTGCCTTTGCCTCAGCCACATTGTTGGTTGTTTCCTCCAGCTCTTGTGCCTTTGCATACACCAGATCCCTTTCTCCATTTTTCACACAAAAACCAAAAGAACTTGGAACTAAATTGCATCTTGAAGCCCCATCAGTGTTGCATTTGTACCAGCCAGTAAAAGGCAATTGCCATGTCACTCATTTAGTAACAATCGCTGGCCTATGCTCCTCAAAGAACCTTACTCTGTCTGGCCAGAGATATGGAATATGAGTGAGCCAATTGTATCTCACCTTTTCCAAAAGGTATATTGTGTTTTTGATCTCATGTAAAACCCTATTGACTGAAACTGATCCTCCATTCCTATTGGTGTTTCTCATTTTCCACAACTCCTATGTGACAATTGATGACATTTCCTGGAAAAGAGGCTTAAGTTTTTGACAACATGGAGCATTCCACCATGTCCTAATAACCTGATGTAGCCGTACCAGTTGAACATTGATCCCTGCACCATTCATGAATGTCTTCCATACCTTTGTGACAATAGTACTTGTCAAGAACAAGTGCTCAAACGACTGCTCTTGTGTTGGTTGACAACACCAACACCTAGAGACACATATGTGTCATGACCCAAATTCCCAACCCACGGGATCGTGATGGCGCCTAACACCACACTTGCTAGGCAAGCCAATGTTAGAACTTGATTAGCCATTTTCCTTTGAATAATTACTTAAACACAATTAGATAATTTAAAATAAACTAAATCTAATAATTTACAACAAATGTAATCAAGAATAATATTCGATATGATGAAATGAACCACGAACTAAAACTAACTATATAACTACCCAGGGTCTGGTGTCACAATTCACGAACTTCTAAAGAATACCAAAAATAATGGGCTGAAAGAAGTATATATCTGTTTTTGAATTTAATAAAACAATGTCTATAAAATTAAGAAAAGACTCCAGGAATCTGCGGACGCCAGCAAATCTACCTCATGTCTCCGAATGATGATGTCAGCTACTAAAATATCCAAACTCTGGCCGGTACCTCGATCTGCACAAAAGAGTGCAGAGTGTAGTATCAGTACAACCGACCCCATGTACTGAGTAAGTGCCGAGCCTAACCTCGACGAAGTAGTGACGAGGCTACAGCGGGACATTAACAATATAACCTGTGAACAATATATAATAAAGCAAGAAGGAAATAATAATAATAAAAAACTAAATAACCAATAACTTGCAACAGTAAGTAAAAACAACTCGGATAACCCTTTTCAGATATCAACTATAATCAACTCCTCAAAATTTCCAAGTTTCAATTTAAATCACAGTAAAAATCAGAGTATGAAAACCTTTTTAATAAAACCGAAGTTTTCCAAATCCTTAATTTTTTTGAAAATCAGTAAAACATAAATATTCTCCCTTATCGCTCTTTGTTGCGGCGCGCAACCTGCTCCCACCTGTCCACCCTTATTTCTCCTCCCTATATATATATCACCCTTATTTCTCCTGTTGCGGCGTGCAACCCGATCCCACCTGTCCACCCTTATTTCTCCTCCCTATATATATATCACCCTTATTTCTCCTGTTGCGGCGTGCAACCCGATCCCACCTGTCCACCCTTATTTCTCCTCCCTATATATATATCACCCTTATTTCTCCTGTTGCGGCGTGCAACCCGATCCCACCTGTCCACCCTTATCACTCCTTGTTGCGGCGTGCAACACGCTCCCAGACAATCACATAACTTTATTTATAACAATTTTCACAATTCAGGTCAAAACCTTTCACAATAATTTTGTCTCAACAATTTTAAACAGAAAGTTGTACAACTAATGAACTTCATCAATTATCATTTCACAATGAAACCAACCGGAATATATATGCATCGTAAAACAGTGTCATCCGATTAAATCTTTATGTATCACAATGAAACCAAGGGAACAACCAACACTTCCAAAATACTTGGAACAATACTTAACCACAAGTCGGCGGAAATAATTAGACATGGAGGCATCAATTCTCATAAAACAATTTAAGCCAGGAATCAAATAAATTAGAAATAAGGAAGGCACCATGTTCAACAAATAATTTAGTGGTGCATAGATACTCGTCACCTCACCTATACACCACACACGTGCATATTCAAATAGCATTTAAGTTTGGGATTCCTATTCCCTCAAGTCAAGGTTAAACCAAGCACTTACCTCAAATTCGCAGGCCACTCACTGCTCAATTACCGCTTTTCCTTTCGAATTTGTCTCTAACCCGCTCGAATCTAATCATAATTAGTTTAATATCATTAATTTATGCTAAAGGAACTGACTTTATTGAAAAATCATTATTTTCCTAAGTTTTCTCAAAAAAGTTAAAACCCGACCCCGGGCCCGCTTGGTCCAAACTTGGGGTACGGACCAAATTCCGTTTAACCATTCAGCCCCGAGTCCGAATATGAAATTAGTTTCAAAATCTGATCCCAATTCGAGGTCAGAATTTGATTTTTACAAAATTCCCTAATTCTACCCAAACCCTCAATTTCTACCATGAAAATTCTTAATTTTTGATTGAAAACTGCTGAAAAACATTGGATAGTTGAAAGAGAAGAGTTTAGAATTGCTTACCAACACTCTGGGGATGACTTTGTGTGAAGAAAATCTCCTCTAGGTCTTTGTAGTTTGAAAAATATGAAGAAAGAGGTTCTGCCCGTTTTAAAATTTGATTTTATATAACTAGACAGGCCTTCATCGCGTTCGCGATGGGCCTGTCGCGTTCGCATAGGGTCAGGCCCAAATGCCCTTCGTGTTTGCGGTGACCTGGCCGCGTTCGCATAGGAGAAATGGGCTCTCCTCCCCCAGGCCCACTTAACTCACCGCGTTCGCGTGTGCCTGACCACGTTCGCGAAGGGTCTCCCCCAAGTGCTTCACGTTCGCATCCAAGGCCATGCGTTCGCATAGAAAAAAATGACCCCAGTGCACTTTTACTCTACGCGTTCACGTGTGAAGCAACGCGAACGCGAACGCGAACGCGAAGAACACTTCGCTTGTGCACCAAAAACAGCAAAAACAACGGACTTTAACATGTTCAAAACATCCTATAGCCTATCCAAAACTCACTCGAGCCCTTGGGGCTCTAAACCAAATATGCACGCAAGTCTAAAAACATCATATGGACTTGCTCGTGCGATCAAATCACGAAAATAACATCTAAAACTATGAATAACCTCAAAACTCATGATTTTTCTCAAGAACACTTCAATTTCACTATTTCTCAACCGGACGTCCGAATCACGTCAAATCAACTCCGATTCTTACCAAATTTCACAGATAAGACTTAAATATCATAACAAACCTGTACCGGGCTCCGGAACCAAAATACGGGCCTGATACCAATGGCTTCAAACATTAATTCATTACTTTATTTCATTAAGAATCCGTCAAAATAATTTCCTTCAAAAATTAATTTCTAAGGCTAGGGACCTCGGAATCCAATTCCGGACATACGCCCAAGTCCCATATTTTAGTGCGGACCTCTCGGGATCGTCGGAACACGGATCCGGGTCTGTTCACTCAAAATGTTAAACCAAGTCAACTAAAACCAAATTTTAAATTCCAAAAATTATTTTCTTTCTTCATATTTTCACATAAAAGCTTTCCGGTTTCATGTCCGGACTGCACATGCAAATCGAGGTAAATAAAATTAATCTTTTTAAGGTTAATGAGCCTGGAATGGAGTCTTAAGTTATAATATGACCCCTTTGGGACATCACAATCTCCACCTCTAAAACAAACGTTCGTCCTCGAACGGACATAGAAAATAACCTGAACAGGAAAACAAGTGGGGATATATACTCTGCATGTCCGACTCGGACTCCCAAGTGGCTGCCTCAACAGGCTGACCTCTCCACTGCACTGGAACTGAAGGGTAACTCTTTGATATCAACTGACAAACATGCCGGTCTAAAATGGCTACCGGCTCCTCCTCATAAGTCAAATCTTTTTCCAATTGGACAGAGCTGAAATCTAACACGTGGGACGGGTCACCATGATATTTCCGGAGCATAGATACATGAAATACCGAATGAACGCAGGATAACCCTGGAGGCAACGCAAGTCTATAAGCTACCTCCCCCACTCTATCAAGAATCTCAAATGGTCCGGTATACCTAGGGCTCAACTTGCCCTTCTTCCCAAATCTCATGACACCATTCATGGGAGATACCCGAAGTAATACTCTCTCTCCAACCATGAATGCCACATATCGAACCTTACGACCGGCGTAACTCTTTTGCCTAGACTGAGCTACACGAAGTCGATCTTGTATAATCTTGACCTTATATAAGGCCTCCTGAACTAAGTCTGTACCCAATAACCTAGCCTCTCTTAGCACAAACCACCCAACTGGCGATCTACATCATCTACCATATAATGCCTCATAGGGAGCCATCTGAATGCTCGACTGATAACTATTATTGTAGGCAAACTCTGCTAACGGCAAGAATTGATCCCAAGAACCCCCAAAATCAATAACACAAGTGCGGAGCATATCCTCCAAAATTTGAATAGTACGCTCGAACTGCCCGTCCGTGTGAGGATGAAATGCTATGCTCAACTCAACTCGGGTACCCAACTCTCGCTGAACTGGCCTCCAAAAGTGCGAGGTAAATCCTGTACCTCGATCAGAAGTGATAGACACGGGCACACCGTGAAGGCGAACAATCTCTCGAACATATATCTTTGCCAACCGCTCCGAAGTGTAAGTACTTGCCACTGGAACGAAATGTGCTGATTTAGTCAACCTATCCACAATAACCCAAACGGCGTCGAACTTCCTCTGAGTTCGTGGGAGTCCAACAACGAAGTCCATAGTGATACGCTCCTACTTCCACTCAGGAATCTCTATCTGCTGAAGTAAACCACCGGGTTTTTGATGCCCATATTTCACCTGTTGGAAATTCAAACAACGAGCCACATAAGAACCAATATCCTTTTTCATCCTTCTCCACCAATAGTGCTGTCGCAAGTCCTGGTACATCTTGGCAGCACCCCGGTGAATAGAATACTTAGAACTGTGAGTCTCCTCAAGGATAAACTCCTGTCGCAAGTCCTGGTACATCTTGGCAGCACCCCGGTGAATGAATACTTTGAACTGTGAGCCTCCTCAAGGATAAAATCCTGTCGCAAGTCCTGGTACATCTTGGCAGCACCCCGGTGAATAGAATACTTAGAACTGTGAGCCTCCTCAAGGATAAACTCATGAAGGCCATCAACATTGGGCACACATATACGACCCTACATCCTCAAAACACCATCATCTCTAACTGTAACCTTCTTGGCACCATCGTGCCGAACTGTGTCATTAAGGACCATCAAGTGCGGGTCATCATCCTGCCGATCTCTGATACGCTCGAATAAGGAAGACCGAGAAACTGTACAAGCTAGAATATGGATGGGCGAAATATCCAACCTCGCGAACTGATTTGCCAAAGTCTGAATATCTGAAGCTAATGGTCTCTCACCGACTGGAATAAATGCAAGGGTGCCCATACTTACTGCCTTCCTACTCAATGCATCAGCCACCACATTGGCCTTCCCCGGATGATACAATATAGTGACGTCATAATCTTTCAATAAATATAACCATCTCCTCTGTATCAAATTAATATCCTTTTGCTTGAACAAGTACCGGAGGCTACGATGATCCGTGTAAACCTCACATGGCATGCCATAAAGATAGTACCTCCATATTTTCAATGCATGAATAGTGGCTTCCAATTCTAAGTCATGGAAAGGATAATTCTTCTCATGAATCTTTAACTGCCGAGACGCATATGCTATCACCCTGCCCTCTTGCATCAATAATGATCCCAACCCAACACGGGAAGCATCACAATATACCGTGAAAGATCCTGAACCTGAGGGTAACACCAATACCGGTGCTGAAGTCAAGGCTGTCAAAGCTCACTTCACACTCATCCGACCATTTAAATGGGGCCCCTTCTGAGATCTCGTCATCGGGGCTGCTATAGACGAGAACCCCTCCACAAAACGACGGTAGTATCCTGCTAAACCTAAGAAGCTCCTGATTTGCGTGGCTGAAGTGGGTCTAGGCCAGTTCTTGACTGCCTCTATCTTCTTAGAATCTACCTGAATACCCTCTGCTGATACGACGTGATCTAAGAAAGCTACTGAATCTAACCAGAATTCACACTTTGAAAATTTTGCATACAATTGATTATCCCTCAAAGTCTGGAGTGCTATACGGAGGTACTGCTCATGGTCCTCCCGACTGCGGGAGTATATAAGAATATCATCAATGAGCATAATTACGAACAAATCTAGATAAGGCTTGAAAACTCGATTCATCAAATCCATAAAGGCTGTTGGGGCATTAGTTAAGAGAAAAGACATCACCAAAAATTCATAGTGCCCATACCTTGTCCGAAAGGTTGTTTTAGGAACATCGGAAGCCCTAATCTTCAACTGATGATAACCCAATCTCAGATCAATTTTCGAAAACACATTGGCACCCTGAAGCTGATCAAATAAATCATCAATTCTCGGCAATGGATACTTATTTTTTATAGTAAATTTATTAAACTGCTGGTAATCTATACACATTCCCATCGATCCATCCTTCTTATTTACAAACAAAACTGGTGGACCCCAGGGTGAGACACTAGGCCTGACGAAACCTTTATCAAGCAGGTCTTGCAACTGTTCTTTCAATTCTGGTATGGAGGAATAGAAATGGGCTGAGTGCCCAGAGCAACATCAATACAAAAGTCAATATCCCTGTCGGGTGGCATCCCCGGCAGGTCTGTAGGAAACACTTCAGGAAACTCTCGAACAATAGGAACTGACTCTATTGAAGAAACATCGGCATCAAAATCACGGATATGAGCCAAATAAGCCAAACATCCTTTCTCAACCATGCGACGAGCCTTGGCATAAGAAATCACTATGCTGGGAGAATGATCAGGAGTCCCTTTCCATTCTAACCGAGGCAATCCCGGCAAAGCTAAAGTAACTGTCTTGGCATGATAGTCCAAGATGGCATAATAAGGTGAAAACCAATCAATGCCTAATATGACATCAAAATCGACCATGTCAAGAAGCAAAAGGTATACACTAGTTTCAAGACCCTCAATAATGACTACACACGAACGATATACACGATCTACAACAATAGCATCCCCCACCAGCGTAGACACATAGATAGGGACACTCAAAGAATCACGGGGAACAACCAAATACGAGGGAAAATAGGATGACACATAAGAATAAGTAGACCCTGGATCAAACAAAACTGAAGCATCTTTATTACAAACTAAAATGGTACCTGTGATAACTGCATCGGAGGACTCCACCCCAGGTCTGGCTGGAAATGCATATAATCCGGGTTGGGCCCCACCACCCTGAACTACGTCACTTGGAGGACTCCTGACAGGTGGTCCTCCACCTCTAACGGGCTGGCTGCCACCTGTAGCGGGCTGGCCTCCACCTCTAGCATGCTGACCTCCACCTTTAACATTCTGACCTCTACCTCTAACTACCTGACCCCTACCCCTGGCTGGCTGGGCAGGTGGTGCTGCAGCTGGTGCTGCAGCTGATGCTGGAACTATAGCACGAGAATTTTGGTACTGAGGCTGATTACCCAAAAATTTCGGACAAGATCTCCGAATGTGCCCCATACTCACCACACTCATAACACCCATCCTGATACTGAGGCTGACCCTGACGAACCGGCTGACCACGATAATAACTCTGAAGAGGAGGTACTCTGATAGGGGCTGACTGATTAGAATAAGGCAAGTAAGAGCCACAACCACCTGAGGCACCGTGGGACGTCTGAAGTGCTGAATTAAATGGCTTGGAAGAATGGCCTCTACCCTGAGTATCTCCGCCTCCATACGAGGCACCATTGAATCTACCAAAATGGCGAGGTCTCTTGTCTGACCCCTGACCTCCCATCCCGAGAACCATCTCAACTCTCCTGGCTACATTGGCCGCATCCTAAAATGAAATCTCAGTCCCTATCTCCTTAACCATTTGCAACTTGATGAGCTGGGCAAGGCCCTCAACAAATCTCCTAACCCTCTCTCTCTCTCTGTGGGCAATAAAAGAATAGCATGCCGAGCCAAATCCACAAAGCGATTCTCGTACTGGGTAGCTGTCATCCGCCCTGCTGAAGACGCTCAAACTGACGATGCTTCTCTTCTCTGATAGTGATAGGCAAATTTTTTTCCAAAAAGAGGTGAGAAAACTGATCCCAAGTCAGAGCAGGTGACCCAGCTGGTCTAGTCAACAAATAATCCCTCCACCATTTCTTGGCGGAACCAGTCATCTGAAACGTGGAGAAGTTGACCCCATTAGTCTCCAAAATACCCATATTACGAAGAACCTCATGACATCTGTCCAGATATTCCTGAGGATCCTCTGAAGTAGCACCACTGAAGTGAACAGGGAAAAGCTTGATGAACCTGTCCAATCTCCACAAAGCATCGGAAGTCATAGCTGCCCCATCAGCAACCGGGGCTGCAGCAATTGTCTGAACTACCCCAACTGGGTGGGCTGCTGGGGTCTGGATCTGAGGATTAGTCTGATCAGTAGTGTGGGTAACAGGAGTCAGGACCCTTCCTCCAGCCTGAGATACGGCTGCTGCAACAGGGAGTGCGCCAGTATGGGATACACTCTCCATAAGTCCCACTAATTGGACCAAAGCATCCTGAAGCACCGGGGTAGCAATAAACCCATCCGGGACCTGAGCTGGTGCAGCTGGAACGGTCTGAGCTGGAGCCCTAAACCAATCTCAATCTAGAGCTCCGCATCTAGAGCTGTTGTCTGAGCAGTAGGATGTGTCCTGCCCATGCCTCGGCCTCTGACGTGGCCTTGGCCTCTGCCCCTAATAGGAGCTGCTGCTTCTGGAAGACCGGATTGTTGGTCAGCGGAAGAAGAAACACGTGTTCTCGCCATCTGCGAGAGAGTAGAAGAGTTCAATCAGTATTTGAGATACCAAGAATCTCACGATAGAGTAGATATAAGACTGAGTTTGTTCCTAACTTCATAGCCTCTGAGAGATAAGTACAGACGTCTCCGTACCGATCCTTCAAACTCTATCAAGCTTTTTCGTGAATTGTGAGACCTATTCAACCTAGTGCTCTGATACCAACTTGTCACGACCCAAATTCTCAACCCACATGATCGTGATGGAGCCTAAAACCACACTTATTAGGAAATCCAATGTTAGAACTTCATTATCTATTTTCCTTTGAATATTTACTTAAATACAATGAGACAATTTAAAATAAACTAAATCTAATAATTTCCAACAAATGTAATCAGGAATAATATTTGATATGATGAAACGAACCAAAAACTAAAACTAACTACCCAGGGTCTGGTGTCACAATTCACGAACTTCTAAAGAATACTAAAAATAATGGGATGAAAGAAGTATATATCTGTTTTTGAATGTAATAAAATAGTGTCTATAAAATTAAGAGATGCCTCCAGAAATCTGCGGATGCCAGCAGATCTACCTCGTGTCTCCGAATGATGATATCAGCTACTAAAATCTCCTAACTCTAGACATTACCTGGATCTGCACAAAAGAGTGCAGCGTACAGTATCAGTACAACCGACCACATGTACTGAGTAAGTGCCGAGCCTAACCTCGACGAAGTAGTGACGAGGCAACGACGGGGCATTAACAATATAACCTGTGAACAATATATAATAAAGCAAGAAGGAAATAATAATAAGAATAAATTAAATAACCAGTAACTTGCAACAGTAAGTAAAAACAACTCGGATAACTCTTTGCAGATATCAACTATAATCAGCTCCTCAAAATTTCCAAGCTTCAATTTAAATCACAGTAAAAATCAGAGTATGAAAACCTTTTTAATAAAACCGGCATTTTCCAAATTATTATTTTTTTTCAAAATCAGTAAAACATAAATATTCTCCCTTATCGCTCCTTGTTGCGGCTCGCAACCCGCTCCCACTTGTCCACATTTATTACTCCTATATATATATATATATATATATATATATCACCCTTATTTCTCCTGTTGCGGCGTGCAACCCGATCCCACTTGTCCACCCTTATCACTCCTTGTTGCGGCGTGCAACCCGCTCCCACCAGACAATCACATCACTTTATTTATAACAATTTTCACAATTCAGGTCAAAATCTTTCACAATAGTTTTTGTCTCAACAATTTTAAACAGAAAGCTATACAACTCATGAACTTCATCAATTATCATTTCACAATGAAACCAACTGGAATATATATATATCGTAAAACAGTGTCATCCGATTCAATCTTTATGTATCCCAATGAAACCAAGGGAAAAACCAACACTTCTAAAATACTTGGAGCAATACTTAACCACAAGTCGACGAAAATAATTAGACATGGAGGCATTAATGCTCATAAAACAATTTAAGCCAGGAATCAAATAAATTGGAAATAAGGAAGGGACCATGTTCAACAAATAATTTAGTGGTGCATAGATACTCGTCACCTCACCTATACACCACACACATGCAAATTCACATAGCATTTAAGTTGGGGATTCCTATTCCCTCAAGTCAAGGTTAAACTAAGCACTTACCTCAAATTTGCAAGCCACTCACTGCTCAATTACCGCTTTTCCTTTCGAATTTGCCTCTAACCCGACCCCGGGCCCGCTTGGTCCAAACTTGTGGTTCGGACCAAATTCCGTTTACCCATTTCACCCCCGGTCCCGAATATGCAATTAGTTTCGAAATCTGAAAACTGATGAAAAACATTGGGTAATTGAAAGAGAAGAGTTTAGAATTGTTTATCAACACTTTGGGGATGACTTTGTGTGAAGAAAATCACTTCTAGGTCTTTGTAGTTCGAAAAATATGAAGAAAGAGGTTCTGCCCGTTTTAAAATCTGATTTTATATAACTGGACATGCCTTCATCGCGTTCGCGATGGGCTTGTCATGTTCGCGTAGGGTCAGGCCCAAATGGCCTTCCCGTTCGCGGTGACCTGGCCGCGTTCGCATAGGAGAAATGGTCTCCCTTCCCCCAGGCCCACTTAACTCACGGCGTTCGTGTGTGCCTGCCTGCGTTCGCAAAGGGTATGTCCCTAGTGCTTCGCGTTCGCGTAGAAAAAAATGACCCCAGTGCACTTTTACTCTATGCATTCACATGTGAAGCAACACGAACGCGAGGAACACTTCGCGTGTGCACCAGAAACAATAAAAACAATAGACTTTAACATGTTCAAAACATCCCGTAGCTATCCAAAACTCACCCGAGCCCTCGGGGATCTAAACCAAAAATGCACGCAAGTATAAAAACATCATATGGACTTGATCGTGCGATCAAATCACGAAAATAACATCTAAAACTATGAATTTAACCTCAAAACTCATGATTTTTCTCAAGAACACTTCAATTTCACTATTTCTCAACCGGACGTCCGAATCATGTCAAATCAACTCCGATTCTTACCAAATTTCACGTATAGGACTTAAATATCATAATAAACCTGTACCGGGATCCGGAACCAAAATACGGGCCCGATACCAGCGTCTTCAAACATTAATTCATTACTTTATTTCATTAATAATCCAGCAAAATAATTTCTTTCAAAAATTGATTTCTAAGGCTAGGGACCTCGGAATCCAATTCCGGGAACACGCCCAAGTTCCATATTTTACTGCGGACCTCCCTAGATTGTCGGAACACGGATCCGGGTACGTTCACTTAAAATGTTGAACCAAGTCAACTAAAACCAAATTTTAAATTTCAAAAATTATTTATTTTTTCATATTTTCACATAAAAACTTTCCGGTTTCACTCTCGGACTGTGCACGTAAATTGAGGTAAATAAATTAATCTCTTTAAGACAAATGATCTTGGAATAGAGTCTTAATTTATAAGATGACTCCTTTAGGTCATCACAATATGTAACCTTGTCTTCTCCATAAGTCATCAGTAGCCAGTTTGCCCCTCCAAAGCCTCCAGATAAAGAATGATATCTTAAAAGGTAACCCATTAATCCATATGTGCTTATATTCTGGATTAGGGTTTTTGCCCTATGTCTCACTAGATGCCAAGCACTACTGACAGTAAACTCACCAGAAGCGGTAGGTTTCTATAATGGTCTATATTAGTAACCAGTACTTCCTTTAAACTGCAGCTTCTGTATAATATGTTCAGCTATATCTTCAGGAAATGTCTGCTCCAGTGGCTCCTCATTCCACCTATCTTCTTGCCTTAGTTCTGTTACTTCTTGTAGGTCCTCATCATATGAAAATCAAGTGGTACCAAATAGTATAATGCCCCTAATCCTGTCCAGTTTTCATGCCATACATTTGTTGTACCACTCTTCATCTCCCACAGAATCTCATGTTCTACCTCTTCCATTGCATTCAACATCTGTCTTCACACACGAGATCCTTCCTTAAATTGCACTATTGTAGGAATTTCTTTCTTGCAATACTTGTTCCCCTTCATCCTTAGGCAAACATAACTTCTGCCAAGAGGCCCAATGCTTTCTTCTCCTTCGTCGTTTGTTCTCCAAAAGAATCTTTCAAATATTTTGTGCAAATGTTCAATAACATTATTTGGTGGATCAAGCATAGATAGCACGTGTACTGACATACTTTGCAATACACTGGAGATAAGTGTTGCCTTGCCTCCTAATGATAGAAATTTCTCCTTCCAAGAGTGTAGCTTGTCTTTCACCTTCTTGATGAGATCATCACAGTAGTCTTTCATTCTTCTAGTGTAGAAGATAGGACATCCCAAATATGTAAAGGGAAACTCCCCATTAGCAAATACTGTAGCTTCTCCTACTACCCAAAACCAAAGAATTGGCAGCCTTGGAATGCATATAGTATGAGCTCTTAGTTTTATTGATTAACTGCCCATAAATCTTTTCATAACTATTCAATACTATCATCACCTTCTTGTGAGTCTGGATGAGCTGCTGCAAATGTGATAGTGTCATCGGCATATGCCAATTGATTTAGTGGATCAGACCACTTGGGCATACCAAAACCTCTAAAGTTCTTGTCACTTTTGCTGACAAAATAAACAATGCAGGAGACAAAGGGTCTCCTTGTTTCACTCCTCTTGTGGATTTGAAAAAACCTGAGGCCTGACCATTCACCAAACCTGAGTACTAGTTGTTATACACTAAGTTCCAACCATGTTGATGAAATGCTCAGCAAACTCTATCTTCCTTAGAACATGCATCAAGTACTTCCAATAGACCATATCATATGCCTTGGCTATGTCTAGCTTAATCACAACATTAGTTGGCTTAGCTCTTAACCTTATATCAGTAACTATATCTTGTGTAAGAATGATGTTTTCAGATATACTCCTACCCTTCACAAAGCTAGATTGGTTAGGTGATATCAAGACAGGTAACAACTTCTCCAATCTATCATGTACCACCCTGGAAATTACCTTATTGATGAAGTTGATCAAACTTATAGGTCTAAGGTCAGTGAAAGTTTGCAAAATAGGTTTCATAGGCAACAATATCAAGTTAGTGTGTGTGATGGGCTTAGGTAGTATAGCACCTCCATAGAAATGCAGTATCATGTTGTTAATATCTTAACCAACAATATCCCCACATTCTTGATAAAATATTCCAGTGAATCCATCAGGACCACTAGCACTATCCCCACTAAGCTCAAAAGCTGAACGCTTGACCTCATCAAGATCATAGTATCTAGATAGCTCCAGATTTTGTTCATCAGTCACCATAGTAGGCACATTTTCAAGCATTGAAAAATCTGTGGGATCAACTTCTTTGTTAACTGATTCTTGTAGAATTCCACTGTAGCAACAACCAATTGATCATGTTCCTCATCCATTTTGGATCCTCTTCAGTTGCATATTCTACCTTTTGCCTTCACATGATTGTGAAAGTAGCTACTATTTTTGTCTCCCTCATTAAACCAAGTCATCCCAGCTTTCTGCTTCCAATATTTCTCCTCAATACTCAAGTACTTCTTCGGATCTGCTTGGGCCTATTGTAGCACAATCCTATTAGCAATTGTTGGTTCTTCCTCAAACAACATCTATTTCACCTTTAAATTAGCTTCTAATATTGCCAACTGCTTGAAGATGTCACCATAAGTGGATTTACTCCATTTGGACAATGAAACTTTTACATTCTTTAATTTGTACTTGAACATAAGAAAAAAGTCCCCAATGAAGTCTGCTTGACAATTCTGTCTCACCACTTCTCTAAGAGTCTCATGTTTGGTCCAAAAGTTGAGGAATCTAAATGGTTTCACATAGTTTGCAGCATGTTCTCTAACACTCATGAACAATGAAGCATGATCAGAGCCAGTTCTTATCAAATGTTCAACCCCAATAGTAGGAAACAGATTCTGGAAAGTAAGATTCACAAAAATCATGTCTAGTCTCTTGAAGATACATTCGGCATTACTCCTTCCATTCCACCAAGTAAAAGGACTCCCTTTGTAGCCTAAATCAAACAATCCACTGGAATTAACACAAATGGCAAAGTCTTCATATTCTGAAGGATACACTGGACGACCACCAATTTTTTCATCTTCAATAAGTATCACATTAAAGTCTCCACCAACCATCCATGGAATCTCCATATCACTTGCAAGATAGTAAAAGTTATCCCACAATTCTAGCCTCTCAAAAGCTAAGAATTTTGCATACACAAAGGTCATCATAACATGTTGGCCAATGTCATGATGAAAAACCTTAAGAATCACCTATTGTGAAGTTTCCATGATCAACTCCCATTCCACATTAACATAAACAAACAGCTAGATCTTCCAATTTCTATTTGCAAAGGTAGCCTTTATATTCAACCTCTTCTATACCTTTGTATTTGCCTTTGATTCAAAAATGGTTGCATCAATATAATGACAAAGAAACTATGCTCTCTTTGCATGTTAATCACCCCAGGAAAGGCCTACTGTGTGTTCATAAACCTTATGTTACAAATCAGTGTTTTGATCATCATTTAGTTTGTGAAACTGCTCTTTTGGGCTAAATTCTTTTAGGTTAAGGAATCTCTTTGTTTTGACCTTGCTTCTTTCCCTTCTTACCACTCTTATCACTAGCCCTAGGTGATAAATTAGCTTCCCTTGCTATTGCTTTGAAATTTCGAACTATTGATTCATCATCACTTTCTTCCTCAAATTGCTCTTATTCAATCATGGCCTGGTGAATCTCCACTAGTGTAACACTATGTTTGACAAGCTCATGTAATACCTGGATTGGTGTCTTCAGAGGTACATTAAGCTGAAATTGCATTGGTTGGCCAGTTCCAGAAGCACGTACCCTAGGACTTGGCTCAATATCACCTTTTGTTTGTGGTACAATGGCATGCTGATTTTGTTCTCTATTTGTCTCCTTCATCACCATAGCAGGTTGTTCTCCAGCTCCCAAAGAATCCTGCAGCATCTTAAATTGCAAAGCATAGATGGATTCCAAGCTAGGATTTATTGTAGCTGTTTCTGCAGAAGTTACTGTTCCATTGGGATCAAGAGGCTTGCCACCAACTGTCTAATGAACTGGACTCACTGTATCATGTAATGCCTCTACATCAACATCACCACCTTTCTCCCTAGCTAAAACAACCACCAGAACACCTTCAACAATATAAAAATCATTCCTAGATGCCCTAGGGTTTACTATTCCATTGCCCTGCTTCTTAGCTGAGGTTGTTGCACCTTTTCCTCAAAATTTTGTATCTTTCTTTGATTTTCCTTTATTTAATTCAGCTAGTACTTTAGCATGTTGTTCATTAGAAACATGATCACCTCCAACCGTAGTTTTTAGACTAGGGTTTACTGTAGCATCTTCCTGACTTGAAACTGCCATCTTTTCCTACTCATCCTCCCTTTGATTGTTGGAATTGTCTTCTTGGTTATCTTTAGAATTCTTCTCCATTAGCTGGACTTCATCACTCCATAATGACTTACCATCGTTTGTTGTTCCAGTTATTTCAATTTTCTTTGAATAACCTCCCATCGTTTGTGAAGGCAATTCTTGACTTGTCACCTTAAGTGCCTCTTTGGGAGCTCCAAACCTACTTTGCACCCAATCTCCAGTTCTTTCCTTTTGTGTATCCGCCCCAATCCCATTAGTATTAGGATTAGGGTTACCCTCTCTTGCCGCTATAATAGAACTTTTTGTTGTAAAGGTTTTTCCAACTTTCATGACTATGTGATCATATCTGTGAATTTATTTGTATAAATATGTTATGAAGTAACTGGATTAAGTCCTAATGAGTTTCTACAGTTAGTCTTGTAGTCCTATCAGTTGTTATCTACCTAGCTTAAGTTGTGCCATAGGAACTTGACTAAAGTTGTATCTGCCATGTTCGAGCATCATTTGCTATGTTGGTATGTTGAACTAAACTTCATCATGAATAAGTTATCACCTTTAACCTATATAATTGAATCATACCTACTTAATATGAAACTTTCATTGTTCTGGACTTTTACAATGGAACTATTGGTTTGATCCCATATTATTTGATACTAAACCATGCTTGTAATATTGTAATACTATAAGAATATCTCATGTATGTGTCTAAATGCCATCTCTTTGGTTTTCTCACTCATCTTGTTCTTCAACAAACATCCTATTTATCCTTTATTCTTATGTATGTGCTTTCATTATCACTGAATCCTGCTAAGTTATATAAGTTAACTGTGATTCACCTATGAGGCTTAGGAGAAACCTTCTGATGTTAACTTTCGCTGCTTTGAATTTAACATTGTGCCTTAACTCCTAACAGGCCTAGTATGAATGTGAGATTATGAATCTTTGAAGACCATGTCAGTTTCTTAAGTGAGGATCAATTTGTTTGTTTAAGTACCCTGTTAATACTCTTTAGAGATTCTGAATGAAGTTGTTCACTCATATATCTAAGACTCATTCTATGTATCAACCCCTAAATTAATTTGAACATAGTCTGATAAGCTGTTAAGATATTGTGAATAAGGACTTCTGTAAGCTTGAACTATGTATATTCTCTACTCCTTAAATCACATGACTCAATGTTTGGAATTCTAAAATAAAGTGGTAGTGTTCCCTCTTTTGTTTGTATCTGTAACTGGTTTCTTTGAGTATGTTGAAGGTGTTGATAGTGTACCACATACTTGTGTTGGATGTGATCTCCATGGTGTCATCTATTATCTTATATTCATACTATTGTTCTATATAGTTTCTATGAGAAGCGTATATATCTGTGTATTTTTTGGTAACGATGTGAATATTACCAATAACAAACCAAATTAATACACCAATAAAGCACTTATTTCCATATCCACCTTCTAAAGGGTACTTTGAAAAATAAGCCTCCGACAGTAGCTAATTACAAATATGCAGACGAACTTTAATTAATTTAAGTATTCTTTGTAAAATCTCTCTACTTCTATGTGATTTTTTTGATGATCTAAGTACTTCTATTCTCCGTACAGTTTCTCTCTTTATCTATGTTGCTACTTCTGTTGGTTGTAGTATAGCACCCCTAAACACTTGGTAATTTCGAGCTCTCTAGGTCTGGTATGTCATGACTCCCCAAACTGCTACTATCACCTCCTTTTGAAATGTTTTCCAGTGCTTCATCTTGATACATTCCAACACTTTTTTCAGATCTCCAATGGGGAGCTGAACATTAGTCCATTGAGTAAGTTCAACTCTCAAAGTTGTGATCCAATTACAGTCCACAAATAAATGTGTACCCGTCTCCATAACCTGATGGTCACATAAGCAGCAATTGGGATTCTCTATTGGTTTGTGAAATCTAAGCAATCTTTCTTGTGTCAGTATTCTACCGTAGACTATTTGCCACATGTGAAATCCGTGTATAGGTAGAGCTACTGAATTCCAAATGAGATCTTCCACTTCCATTTTGTTATGCTCTCCCTTCAGCTGCAAGTAGCTTTTAGTGATTGAATATCCTCCCCCAGCAGTGAGAATGTATCTTGCCTATTTATATCAGCTTTGCATCTGGTGCTTAAGGGAATCGATATTTCTCCAGTACCAACTACTATCTTGAGGTGCATTATGACTCCATATATCTGATTCTGTTTTTATATACACACCATGTACCCATCTCACCCATAGTGATTCCTTCCTTTCTATCCATTGCCTCAATAGCTTACCCACTGAAGCAATGTTCCAAGTTCTACAATCCTTGACATTTAAACCTCCTCTACTCTTAGGCAAGCAGACCTTATCCTGGGAGACTAAGGATGCTTTCTTATGTTCTCCTGTTTTACCCCGTATATACTCCTTACATTTCCTATCAACTTCTTTTAGGATGCTCTGTGGCAGGATAAAGACTGAGGCCCAAAAGTTTTATATAGAAAACAGGACAACATTGAGTACCTGCAACCTTCCAGCATATGATAATTGTCTTGCATAAGTAGTTGTTATCCGACTTGTAATATTGTTGATCAACTGCTGACATTCAAGCTTACTCCATTTCTTAGATGACAAGGGTAATCCGAAATATCTAATAGGAAAATTCCCCTGAGCAAATCCATTCTTGTCCAATAATTGAGCTTTAATGATCAGTCACACCATCAACAAACATATATGATTTATCCATGTTGGCAATAAGTCATATAGCAACACTAAAATGGTTTAAAGCCGCTAGGACTCTGTTGACTGAGTTTTCATCCCCTTTACAGAAGACCATCAGGTCATCCGCAAAGATCAAATGAGTAAGTTTTAGATATTTACACATTGGATGATATTTGAAGTCTGGCAACAGACTCATACAATTTAGGACTCTAATTAAGTATTCCATCGCCAACACAAATAGTAAAGGAGATACATGATCTCCTTGCTTGAGCCCTCTCTAACCTTCAAATAGCCTTGTCTTTCTCCATTAACTGTGATAGTGAACTTTGGAGTAGATACACATTTTATGACCAACCTGATGAACTTCTTAGGAAATCCAAACCCCCTCAAAGCTTCCTCCAAAAATTCCCAACTTACCATGTCATACGTCTTCCTGAGATCTATTTTCATAAGACATCTTGGTGAGGTTTTTTGATTGTAGTGTCTGAGGAGATCATGGCATATTAAGATATTATGGATCATAGACCTGCCTTGAACAAATGCATATTGATTATCTGAAACTATATGACTCACTTCTTCCTTGAGTCTACTGCACAACATCTTTGAGATACACTTGTATAACACATTACAGCAAGCTATATGCCTATACAAATTTACACTTTCAGGATGTTCAAGTTCTGGAATAAGGGCAATGTTTGTGGAATTGATCTGTTGAAGCATCTTACCATTATAAAAATACTAAAGAACAACTTCAGTGATATATTTTCCCACAATACTCCAAGTTACTTTGTAAAATCCACTACTAAATCCATCTGGCCAAGGACTTTTGTTTTTGTCAATACTAAACATGGATGCTTTGACTTATTCCTCTGTGAAATCCTTTATAATCTGCATTTGTTGTGTTGTAGACAAAGTATTACCCCTCTTAAGGATTTCCAGATGAGTTTGCACCTTAGTTGTTGCCTTCTTTCCTAGCAGGTCTTGATAATAATCTACAAATATCTCAGCTATGTTGTCTTTATCAGTTTTTAGCTCACCCTAGTTATCCTTGATCTGAGTTATTGCTTTCTTCAATTTTTTGTGCTTTATGACAGAGTGAAACTATCTAGTATTATCATCTCCCAATTGCAACCAAGTTGCTTTACTCCTCCGTTGCAAATACACTTCTACTAAGTAAGATGATCTTTTGAATTTCAAATACTTTTCCTTTTCAATTGCTTGCAGTTCAGTATCTAAAGGTCTAGCATGTAATATAATCTGATCCTGGTACAGAGCCTTTCTATCCTCTTCTGCCTTTGCTACTATATTACTAGAATGGTCTTTGTTCAGCTTCTTTAACTTTTTCTTGAGCAATTTCAGCCTCTTATCTATATGAAATATTTTGTACCATGCAACTTGCACCAGCTATCCTTCTACTACCAGTCTTGTAAAGTGTGGATATTGACTACAATTGTTGTAATATATGAATGATTTCACATGATTGGTTGTGTCTTCAGCCATGACTACCTTAGCAGGACAGTGATCACTGATCCCTTATGAAAGAAAATAGTCTTACTAGAGGGAAACACATCCAACCAAGCTCCATTGATAAATATCCAATCTATTTTAGATAGGATTCGATGCTCATGCTTATCACTCCAAGTATATCTACTCCCTTGATAAGGTAATTCAATCAGCCCACATTCCTCAATACAGTTAGTAGAATCCACCACCTCCGCCCATGATATAAGGTTACCACCTACTCTATATTCAGCTGGCAGTATTGAGTTCAAATCTCCAAGTAACAACCAAGGGTTTTGAATCTCTACATTCAACCTAAGCAGGTTGTTCCATAATCCTCTCCGCTCCTCTCTTGTATTAAAAGGCATACACAAAAGTTACTACAAATGAAACTTGTAGAGGAATTTGCAATACCTTACATATGATAATTTGTTCACTCATAGTCATTGGCAACACCTGAAATTAATCTGGCCTCCAGGTAACCAAAATTCTACCATTGTAATGGTATTCATGATTTGTCAAGTATTGCCACCCTCCAAAGGGATTAGTTGTTACTTGTATGACTTTATTACTTTTTGCTTTATTTTCTAGTAGTCCAATCAGTCCTACTCTTTCCTCATTGCAAAGGAGTTTGACCTCCTTTTGCTTATTAGGTCCATCTAAGCCCCTTACATTCCAACTGAGGATGCTATATATTCCCTGAGTGAGGAATATGTTGGCCTCCCTCTTTCTTAACTTCCACATTAGCTTGGTTACTAGTATCAGACCTAGCAAGCACCCGAAATGTATTTTGCTTTACCATTTGTTGATTTGGCTTCTGTTGGTATCTTCTTTGATTCCTTGGTGTAACCCATCCTGTAGATTTCATCCTAGGTTCCTCATCATGGATATCTTTTTGAAATGTCTGTGCTTACTTCTCTATTGGTTGTTGTTCATGTGCTTTTTTGGGGTGTTTCTTGTTTGCCCCTTTTCACTAGTTAAAGTAGTCCCTTTCTGCTACCCCTACTTGTTCTGTATTTGTTACTGTGAACTCTATGGATTCTTAAGAGGTAGTTCCTGCATCTTCACTACATTGACCTCCTTGGTGTTTTTTCTCCTTATTTAGTTTCCTTCTTCTTCCCCCTCTGAGTGGCCATATTTCTTGCAGTATTTGCATAGTGTGGCCCATTTTCATATTTCTTGCACTATGTTACCTTTTTCATTACTGATGTAAACTGTATCTGGTAGTTGTGCATCCAATTCCACTTCAACTAATATTCTTGCAAAGTTTAAACCAAGTTTCTTCTATGTATTATGGTCAGCCATTAGAGGTTTCCCAACTAGACTGCCTATTTTGTTTAGAGCTTTCGCACTCCAATATTTGAAATCCAATCCAGGAAATGGTATCCATATAGGGACAATACTCAACTCTTCCCTACTAAATTCCATGTCTGGGCTCCGAGCCTTTACAATAAAAAGCTTGTTATCAAAATGATAAATTTCTCCTTGATTCACTTTGTTCTTTCCTTCAACTGCATCAAACTGTACCAGCACAACCCCATTCTTCATCATAACAATATTATTTATGCCATTTTTATCCCACAACCTTTGAATAAATTCTTTAATCACCACAAATGGGGGATGGACTCCCAACACATAGCACGCAACAGTAGTTTCCAAAAGCCGATTTCACTACTAAAGTCCTAATCAATGTCAACAATAGGGGAGTCACCATGTAGATTAGGTGCAATGTATTCTAGTTTAAATCTAACATTTGTAATTTTGAAATGTCAAAGTTATCCCATATCGATCTTTTCTTCGTTGTGATCTCCTCTTCGACTTGATCTGCCTAGGAACTTTTACTGTTGCTTGATGTTGTTTGAGCTCCTCTATTTAGCGTCGCAGATGTTACTCTGTCCATTGTTTTATTACCTCCTACTGCTGGACTTTCTCCCTTTATTTATCTCTTTCTTGTACTTCACTTTGTAGTGGTTCTGCATCCAATTGGTTAAGAGAAGATGATTTCCCTGTTGATTGTGTCCCAATTTTATTAGGTTTACTTGCCGCATTTGTCCCCATATTACTGTTTCTCAAACTAGGTTCGAGTAATTGAGACCTAATTTGTGCATATTGCACTTCATTTGCCGGTTTGCCTTCGTTTTTTGACCTCTCGTAGTAGCTGCATGTGAGGCATGAGCTTCCTTCACCAATAAAGCCCTCTCATTGGGTATGTGAGTTCTATTTCCCATGGCTGGCGCAGTTTAAGCTAACGTGAACCTAGAGAGAATCGGACACATCAAGAAGCCTCATGTATCCTTATCTGTATTATTGCTACTATCTTGGAGTTACAATGAATGCTTCATTGGCACTTAAACCTACATGGAAGATTGATTGTAAGTGGTTAAGGGTATTTAGGAGTAAGATTTAGTTTGTGGTTGAGATACCCTCCCTGACAAGAGCGTTGCTCGAAGTCCTTGAGATTGTTGTGAACTCTAAAGTGACAGGGGTTCAAAGGGTGCCTTTTCCATGAATGAAATTTTAGCTTAAGCTCTTAATCATTGACATTTATTAATCTCTTTAGGATTAGTGTAAAATGAAAGAAAGGCTTCACTGTGAAGCTGGTTTACTCTATTTGACCTTACATTAATTCTATTATATTCTTAATAACAAGCATTTGTTATAGTTTTATTTGGGCCTTACATTGATTTTATTTGCATTTAAATGTTATTATGGGCTTTGTCACGTTTGTCTTCTTTTCTTTATACATGTGACCAAATTGGGGCTGCTGAGTTCTTAAGAACCCATGCCCAATTTCTAGCCATGAGTCTGAAGTCATTGAAGCTACTGTTGTTGTCCGTTGGGCCTAACAAACTATGAGTCTAATTTCCTTTCCTTTATCTCTTTGCATAAATTTGTATTTGCTTTTATGTGTATGTGAAACTTACAATATTGACTGAATACTTTCTCTTTTATCATCTTTGAAAGACTTTAGAAACCTAGGCAAGCTAAAAACCATAGGTAACATTAAAAGAACTACTATCTCTTACATTAGTAATAACTATAAACATACTTAGTTACTTTTGCTATATGATTTTCATCATCACTCGTGCTAACAACTTTCTTGAAGTTCTTTTAAATTTTAAAACATATTCAAAAGTGAGCAACACTCCTTTCAAAAAGCTGAAATTGAAAACGATTTCAAAATCAAGTTTTTCTACAAAAATAATACGTGACTGCAATCAAAGATACCTCAATGAGTCTTTCTTGTGAAAATTGAGACAAGATTTGAAATCATTTTTTAAGGTATACCTAAATCCACTTCTCTAATAGCCTTTACTTTACTAAATTAGGCAAATAGCCACTTTATTTCCAAGGTAAAATATTTTAAACCTAGCCACATCTTACAAAGTTTGCAAGTATAAACATTATGGAAATACTTTCTAAAGTTATTTCAATTATATAGATATAAATATTTATTTTTAGTACGAATAGGATTTTTTATATTACTTACTAAAAAGAGTTTGACATATTACAAGGCATAGTGTCACTAGAGGTGACATTGGGGTTAGATATCCCCGTAGACAAAAATATATTGTCACTTACAATATTTTGATTTTCTAGAGTTCTAAGCATATTATAAAGTAAAGTAGGTAATTATTTTTGAAGAGTTGCATTCCCCCCTCATGTCTTTGATAATTTGTTGCTTCACAAAAAGAGGTGGTTCAACAAACAGTTTTGTTCTTCTGGGTTTATGTTGTTTGTTTTCTTGATTTTTGCTTCTTTAGCTAGTGCATAAGCTACTGCATTTCTTTGTATGAAATTATGTCATTGTAGAAGGCCCTTCTCCTAGCGCATAATGACCTGCAAGAGTAAATGATATTAGCTAGTACCACATGTTCTTTGTTAATAGCATTTATCATCTCCGTCGAGTCCGTTTCTACTTCTAATAGGAATAAATCAAACCTTGTCGCCAGTTGTAGCCCCTCCTGGAGAGCCTACAGTTCAACATGTAAAGGAAAGAGACCATTACAATATTTTTGGAATTATAGTATCCATTTGCCCGTACTATCTCTAAATACTCCACTAAACCATATATTTTGTTTTTTGAAATGCTATGTCTATGTTGAGTTTGGTCCATCGTTTCTGAGGAGCATGCCATTTTATTTGAATAATTTTGTTGGTCTAGGTGGGAGTGTTCATGGATGCCAGAAAATGGAATTCTAAGGAATGGTTTACCATTTTGTTGAAGGAAGGGAAAAGGTTAGTATTGTTGGTATTGTTGTTATTCTTGTTGATCCATATTCCCCATATCAGAAATGGAAAGTGATCTAGCCAGTCGATATAAGGTGATTCGAATTTCGGCCTAAGTTTTTTGATGTGGAAAAGCCTGTAGTGTGTGAAGATTGAGGGTAGATTTTTTATTCCTAGTTTTTTCCAAAGAGGTAGAACTAGGGGGCATCGAATGAAAATGTGTACAATGCACTCTATTTCTTTGTGGAACATAGGGTATTTGCTATCAATATTAATTCCAATGTGTTGAAGCTATTCACGACAAGGCATCCTGTTATGGAGACATCGCCATAAGAAAAAATTTATTTTGTTAGGGATTTCAATTTTCAAATCCACATGAAGTATTTTTGAGGTAAACTAGTGTTATTGAAAATGCTAAAACAAGATTTGCTGGTGAAGCATCCATTGTTGTTGAGGCTCCAGATTGGTGTGTCATTGTTTCCAGACTTTAATGGCAGTTGAATTTTATCAATTTGATCCTAATATCCATGGGTCTATCAAATAAAATTTTTGTTAGGTCCCACTGACCATTAGAATAAATATATTTTACCTTGATGTTGGTCTCTTCTCTACTCAGGGGCCCTTTAATGCATTGTCTTAGGGGATGAAGGTCCGGTATCTATTTTGAAGATCAAAAATTAAGGGTCGAATTTTGCTGGGTTGCCAGGTGATTCCTTTTGAGCGAATCGTCCATACTTTGAGGATATTTTCCAAATGAAGGAGGTGGAAGTTTTTTGACTTGTTATTAGCATATTTAAAGATAAGGAGCTTGGACCATATAACTGTGGGGTTGTGAGAAGCCTCCAAGCAAGATTGCTTAAGGTATTCATGTTCTTGGTGTTGGTTGTTTTTAAACCAAGAACACCTTCTTCTTAGTTTTAGTGATATTATTCCAACTTAAATAGTAGACTTTCTTGGTTTCATTAGAGGATCCCCAAATAAAATTACGTTGGATACGGTCGATTTGTTTGAGAATTTTTATTGGTAGATGAGTGTATTTCACGACATGACTAGGAATTGAGTTTAGGGTGGAGATAGCTAGGGTTGTTCATGTAGCTATATTGAGAAGTTGGCTTTCCAAGTGGTCAGTCTACTTTGCATGTTATCAATAATGAATTTGTAGTCCATTGGTTTTGGATGATTATGAAGGATTAGAAATCCTAAATATTTCCCAAACGTGTTGCTAATGTTGATGCTGAGATTGTTTGTTGCCTTCATATAACGACCCGACCGATTATTTTGAGCTCCAACGCATCGTTCGGCAGTTTGAGGCCTTGAGTAGCTTCACTTCAAGTATTATGACTTATGCGTGTAGTTGGACTTGGAATTCGGGATGTTCGGAGTGGATTTGGAAAAAGAATTCTCATTTCGGAAGCTTTAAGATGGAAGAATATGATTAAAGGTTGATTTTGAGTAAATGACCTCAAAATAGGGATCTGAATGTTTCAGCAGGTTCATATGATGACTTTGGACTCGGGCGTATGTCCGGATAGGGTTTTGGTTAGCCCGGGAGCGTTTCGGCACCTATGGTGGAAGATTGACATTTTTGAAAGAATTTCATAAAAATTGGGTTGAAGTACATTTCAATGTTATCAATGTTTGTTTGGGATTACGAGTTTGGGTATAGCTCCGTATGGTGATTCTTGTATTGGGAGCATGTCCAGAAGTGGATTTGGAGGTCCGTAGGTCATTTTGGAGTCATTTGGCGGAAGTTAAAAATTTGAAAGTTTTGAGAAGTTAGACCAGAAGTGAACTTTTTGATATCGGGGCTGAATTCAGATTCCGGAAGTTGGAGTAGGTCGGTAATGTTAAATGTGACTTGTGTGCAAAATTTAAGGTCAATCAGACGTGATTTGATGGGTTTCGGCATCGAATGTGGAAATTAGAAGTTCAAAAGATCATTAAGCTTGAATTGGGTATGATTCATGATTTTAGTATTGTTTGATGTGATTTGAGGCCTCGAGCAGGTCCGCGTAATTTTTTGAAACTAGTTGGTATAATTGAACAGGGTCCCGAGGGCCTCGGGTGGCGGGGTGGTTAACGGATCGAATTTGAAATTTGAAGAAGGATTGAGGCAACTGGTATCTGGTGTAAATCCACCTCCGTGGTTTTGGCCGCAGGTGCGGAGCCGCAGAAGCGGCCTAGGCGTCGCAAAAACGGAGTTGGGCAGTCTGAAGAAAGACCACATGTGCGGAATGTTGGTCGCATCTGCGCAAGCACAGAAGCGAAGAAATTGAGCGCATAAGTGGAAATAGTCTCGCACCTGCGAAGCCGCAGGTGCGGCTAATGTTCGCAGGTGTGGCTACTGTTCTGCAGGGGCGGAAATCAGCTGGGAATGAAGTTTTAAAAATGGGGGTTTTTCCTCATTTCTCCATTTTTCGTTTGGTTGGACGATTTCTGGAGCTCTTGGAGAGAAGATTTTCGTCATCTATGTCAAGGTAAGTGATTCCCACCTATGGGTAAAGTTAACCTTCGAAATTTTTTGAAATTCGGCCACATGGGCTCGAGGGTGATTTTATGGACTTTTCGAGCAGAGTTGGGTACTTGTTTAAATTGAATTTTCGTGAGTATTAGAGTATATTTTTATGGGTTTGCACATTTATTGACTAGTTTTGGAGCGTAGGGCATCGGTTTGGGTTGTTGGAGAGGCTTGGGAGCCGGCTATGGAACTTCGGAGCGAGGTAAGTCTCCTTTCTAACTTTGTAAGACGGAATTAACCCCATAGGTAAAATAATTCAATATGTGCTTCTATCTGTGGGGGATACGTACACACGAGGTGACGAGAGTCCGTGCGTAGCTACTATTATGCTTAAGTCCGGGTAGTCTAGGACCCAAATCATGCTATATTTGCGATATTTGCAATCTTATCGTTAATTTAAATTGCATAAATCATATTGAACTTGGTAAAGGAATTGTTAAAAGGTTAAAATTCATTTTATTGACCGTTAAATGAGAACTGGAATTTCCTTGGATAATTTCTTATTAATGAATTCTTGTTTTAGCTGTTCAAATGTGTCTCTTTTCTTTTGTGGACCGGGTCGTACGCCTCGACAGATTAAATAAATGCATCTATGGTTCGTGTCGTTCGACCTTCGGCAGTGCACAATTTATATTTATATGTTGGAGCGGGTCGTACGACCTCGGCATTGTTTGCGCATGTTACATCTTTGAAATCCATAATATTTGATACTGCTTAATTGGCTTAAAATGTAAAATTGTTAATTGACGAAACCAGAGATGGAAATTTCCTAAATAATAAAAGAAATGTTTACTTACATATTGATTATTGAGCCTCCCGTTGTCTCATATAAGTCATGCTTTAAACTATCAGTATCATAATGTTATCCCATAGTGAGTGTCGGAGTCGACCCCTCGTCACTACTTATTAGGGCTTAGGCGGGATACTTACTGGGTACACGTTGATTTACATACTCATACTACACTTGCTGCACGTTTTTTGCAGGTGCATTTATGATTAGCGGCCTCGCAAGAGCAGAGGCGTGTGTTCATACGGAGACTTAGGTGAGTTGTACTTCCTATGACGATCCGCAGCCAGCAGAGTCTCCTTCAGAGTTCTTGTATTTTCTTTTCTTCCCTAATTTTTTATTCCGAGAAGTTATTATATTTCATTTTACTTCCTAGTAAATTCTCATGTACTTGTGACACCGGGTTTTGGGGCGGCTATGGGTTGCATTGTATTGAAATTGTTGAAAAATGTCATTATATTTTCTGTAAATTCAATCTTTACTATTTAATGAAGGGAAAATTGAAATTTCTAAAATAATAAAAATGAGAACAAAGTTAAGCATTTATTGTTGTCTTGCCTGACAGTGGTGTCCGACCATCACGACCTTTAATGAATTTTGGGTCGTGACAACATGGTATCAGAGCACTAGGTTCTCTTAGGTCTCGTGAGCCATAAGCAGGTCTAGTAAAGTCTTGCGGATCGGTATGGAGACGTATATACTTATCTTCGAGAGGCTACAGGGATATTAGGAGAACTTCCCTTCTTGATTCCTAATCGTGCGATTTGATTCTTTTGAGGTTTATGACTTTGTCCCTTTCCTATTCAATCTTATGGGATGTGAATCGCTTGTTATAAATCGGACTGGAGGAATCGTAATGGCGCTGCAGAGGTGGTACAGGGCATTTCCCCCTTCGTAATTGATTGGGCTATTATCTTCGCCTTGCGGAAGGATGTTCAGTTGTCTCAGCTCAGTATCAGTATTTCCTATGGCTTTGAAGTTGGGAACTGATTTTTATGGCAATTCGTGCGCTGCTGTCACACTCTGGTTGTGGAAGAGAAGGTTTACTCAGTACATGATTCAGAGATTCAGTATTTTATTTCTGGCAAAAGGGAAGGTAATCAGACTGCAAATGTTCAGGTTTGAGGTCGATGAAGTAACGAGACTTGGCATTTTCGAGCGTAGTGGAATTTTCGTCTGTGATGTGGTGTCGTCGTCCTTGTTGAATGCTTTAAGTTTGTCGGTGTTATGGTCTTCTTTAATTCGCCTTTGGGGCAGGGTATTGCGAAATAGTATAGGCGAAGCGGCTGTCAGAGATCAGGGTGTGTAGTGGTTCAGGATCAAATCTCCATTCCTAGGTTGTTGGCTCGACAAAGATGATCTTCGGAAAGGTTTAAAGTTGGTAGCGATCTATTGTTTCAAGTTATACAGAGATAGGTATTGATTTAAGGACATGTGCGAGGTGTATTGATGTGGTTAAATTTCTAGAAGGCTAGGTGTAAGAAGCAGGAGCTGAATAGTTGCTTAAAGGAGGGAGTTTGACCAAAGTGGGATAGTGCAGAGTAGAATATGGGTTCCATAGTAGGATAACAACACGCTTTGAGGAAAGTTTAGAGTGAATTTGGAGTCATGGTTGGCAGTGAGTAGTGCTACGGGCTTAATTTTGGGGTATTGATTGCTATATGGAGGAAGGTTGGATACGACAGAAAGGAGTTTCTTTATACGAGAAAGGATACAACATGACCTTGGATTGGAATGTATGATCACACCTTTAGTTGATGTCCATGAGGAGTGAACGGACTTCTACAATTGGTGAATGAGCATGGGCTCCGGATGAGTTACTGATTTTGTAGTAATTGTACTCAGTGCAGCGATGATGGAAGATGTCGGCATGTAATTTCCACAGGTGAGCGATTGCGTGGTGTTGACAAAGCTTCTACGAAGAATTTTACTGAATATCTGGTAAGAGGTCAAATATGTAAATGTGGCTAGTGATTCAGAGTTATCATGAAATGTTAATAGAAGGATTTCGAGAAATTCGGCGGGTTGATTGTGCAAGATCATGTCAATGGGGGATAAGGAATCTTGGTGGGTTCTAGATTTATGCAATGGTAGCTTCAAGCTAAGTGGTAGATCCCCACCGCCTACGATTGGATTGTGTGGTTATCTACTTGCGAGGTTTCGGGTTATCGGCATATTGATGGGTTATTACGACCAAGGGAAGAAAACATCAGTGGTAATTTGAGCAAAGGATTTGGGGAATGTGTTATATAGTTGGCCTTATCGATTCATGTTCAGGGTTTGGGAATGACTCCGAATTTATGCTTCGTGTAGAGGATAGTTACAAGGAAGACAATTCAGCCGGGTGTTTCTTTGAGAGGGTGTTCATGTGCTAGCAGAGTGTTGGAGTTGATTATATTCGGGACCAAGTCAGAGTGGGTGACTCTCAACAACGGTCCTAGCGAATTCAAAAGTCAAGTGCGGTGCCTAAGTATTTCGAGCCCGTAGTGTGATTAAATATCAAGCATGCAGTGGGTTATGAAAGGGTTTTGGAGTGTTCCGTGTCATGTGCGGCCTGCGGTGCAACATTGGAGGAATGGGAGGAAGGTGACTTCAAATCTATGGAGGGATTAATCAAGATGAGTGTACCAGTTGAAGATTCGAGTGTCGCACAAGGAGGGTATGAGATGGTTCGTGGGTTTGAGACAATGTGGTCACGTGAAATAGGGTCACTCGGTACTGAGTTCATTATGTTGTGAATGGAGCCATTGTAATTTCTAAGGAAAAATACAGAGTAAATTTGAAGAAATTGGTTCGGTTAGCAACAGTTGAATTAGCATGATGTTGGCAATGATCAGTTCCTTCAGCATGTTAAGTTATGCATGTGATTTGTGGCAGTACGGAAGTGAATCCCGGAAGGGTTATGGAGATCTAGACCACTACCTAAGGATTGTATTTTCTATGTTATTGGAACTCGGTTGCGCGTGCATTGGTTCTTCTGAGATGAGCTAAGTAAAAGGTTTCTACATGATGAAATGTGTACCCTATTAGTGGTTCAGAAGTTATGATGAAATTCTTGTACATTTGCGTATTGGCATGATTAGGTGCAGCGGGTAGCATGGGAATCAGAAGCTGAGGATCAAGGTTGGTGTTTGGTGTTGGCAGGAATATAACGAGCTCGGATTAGCGAGAAAGGACTCAGATGGTTAGAGTCAGCAGGTATTGTTTTTGGCGTCACCTGAGATGGGTGTCTTGTGTGAGAGTCTTTGCGTACTAATTATGGATTCTTGATTGCTTTGCAGCGTTTGTGTGGAAGGGGTATGCAGACTTGTTTTCTGGTGCGTAAGGTCGTGGGAGAGTGTCCCACGGGAAGATTGTATAAGTGTGACATGTAGTCACTTGATTGATTGAAGACTTAAAGCCAAGTGTGGAGATTTTTGGTACTACCGCTAAAGTGAGGATTTATGCCTGAAGGGCGCTCGGTTCGTTTGGTTGTGGACTGTGGAAGTGTGTTCTCAAACTGACAGTTGTTCTTGTGTGTCAGGGTTATTATGGATCCTTGAAAGGTTATTAGCCCAGTGGAGTACAATCAGAATCAGTTTGAGGCCCGTGGATGGAGCTAAAATATGAATGTAGGCTCTATATCAGGTCGGATGTGTTCATTTCAGCATAGCTCTCCTTATAGAGAAGTATTCAAACGTCGAATGTTATTTCTTCGTCAGCTATTTCATGTTATACTATATTGTGCCGTATGAGTTATGAAATGGCCCAATAAATTGCATTTGTGTTGAGGTTCCGCGTAGCGATGGTGTTATGTGAGTAGAATGGCTCTCGAGATGCAGATCATATGTTGCACCTTAGGCGTGCTTGAGTTTTTTAGCGTATGGCGCTATCTGTCTCCCCAGGGAACGGTAGTATGCACTTCGCGTGTTTATGGTCGATATTCGGGTATTTCGTAGTTATGAGCATTTTGCTCGGTAAGTATTTTCTTATAGATTATTATGTGTGGATCGGGTGGCACACCTCCACGGTTATGTTGTTTGGATCGGGTGGCACGCCGCCATAGGTATCAAGTATGGATCGGGTTGCACGCCGCAATGGTATCATGTGTGGATCGGGTTGCGCGCCCAATAGTGCGATGTTGAGAATAGTTTCCTGTATCTATTATTAGGTGTGTTGCTTCAGTTTCTGAGGAAGGTTCATAACACCTTTTCGGTTGTTACAATTAGTTACATGGGTTGAGTAGTTCTTTCCGAAGTTCGTTTCTTTATGTATCACTTTCGAGTTTGCAGCGTTTTGGCACATTGTGGCATCATATGAGATTTTTGGTAGTGTCTGAGGTGGCTTATTGCCTGGGCAGCTTATACTGGGTGAGACAAGATTATTGGATCTAAGATCACTGCCATCGGATTATATGAAGCATATTAAAGGGAAAACACCATTATTTGGTTCATAATGGGGTGATGATTCTAGTAAAGAGGATAGACTCAATGATTTGTGATTCGGCAGGTGGTTATGAGTTTCTACACATCTCTTCTGTCGTGGCAGTATTGCGAAAGCTCAAACGGGACTTACTTGCATCATGGGGTGTGTTGTGGGCATTAGATTCATGGAATTGTGACTATTATTGTCAGAGAGTGTTCTTATGGTCAGGTGAATTAAGCAATGCATGGTGATGATTCGACACAGGTATACAATCATATACTGGCACATCGTGTAGTGATGGTACGGTATTTGTATGTTGGGAATGGACCTAGTAGAGGATTTCAGATGTTGGAATTTGGCTCTAAGGCTTATTTGACTAAACAAAAAGGAGAAATTGCAGGTTTGCTTGAGCTAACATGCTCAATTGGGTTGTGGTAACACGGTAGGTGCCCGAGATGTTAAACAATGATTTTGGATAACTCAGAAGCAGTTCTTAGCACGTTCGATGACGAATGTATGTTTAAGCAAGAGAGAATGTAATGACACAACCAGTCGTTTTGAGCTCTAATGTGTCGTTCGGCGATTTGAGGCCTTGAGTAGCTTCACTTCAAGTATTATTACTTGTGCGTGTGGTCGGAATTGGAATTCAGGATGTTCGGAGTGGATTTGGAAAGAGAATTCTCATTTTGGAAGCTTTAAGATGGAAGAATCTAATTAAGGGTTGATGTTGATTAAACAACCTCAGAATCAGGATTTGAAGGTTCCACCAGGTACGTATGATAATTTTGGACTCGAGCGTGTGTCCGGATCGGTTTTTGGATAGCCCGGGAGCGTTTCGGCACCTATGGTGGAAGATTAGCCTTTTTGAAAGAATTTCATAAAAATTGGGTTGAAGTGCATTTCAATGTTATCGATGTTCGTTTGGGATTCTGAGTCTGGGTGTAGCTTCGTATGGTGATTCTGGTATTGAGAGCACGTCCGGAAGTGGATTTGGAGGTCTGTAGGTCATTTTGGAGTCATTTGGCGAAAGTTAGAAATTTGAAGGTTTTGAGAAGTTTGACTGGAAGTGGACTTTTTGATATCGGGGTTGGGGTCCTATTCCGGAAGTTGGAGTAGGTCTGTAATGTCAAATGTGACTTGTGTGCAACATCTGAGGTCAATCGGACGTGATATGATCGGTTTCGGCATCGAATGTAGAATTTGGAAGTTCAAAAGATCATTAAGCTTGAATTGGAGTATGATTCATATTTCGGCATTGTTTGATGTGATTTGAGGCCTCGAGAAGGTCCGCATTATACTTTGGAACTGGTTGGTATAATTTGACGGGGTCTCAGGGGCCTTGGGTGGATTCCGGGTGGTTAATGGATCAAATTTGGAATTTGAAGAAGGATTAAGGCAGCTGATATATGGTGTAACCACACCTGCGAGGCTTTGGTTGCAGGTGCGTAGCCGCAGAAGCAGCCTAGGCGTCGCAGAAGAGGAGCTGGGCAGTCAGGGAAAGGACCGCAGGTGCAGAATGTTGGCCGCATCCACGCAAGCGCATAAGTGAAGAAATTGAGCGTAGAAGCGAAGAAATTGAGCACAGAAGTGGAAGGGGTCTCGCACCTGCAAAGCCGTAGGTTCGGCTTCTGTTCCGTAGGTGCGAAAATCGGTTGGGCAGTGAAGTTTTAAAAACGGGGGTTTTTGCTCATTTCTCCCATTTTTCATTTGGTTGGACGATTTTTGGAGCTCTTGGAGAGGAGATTTTTGTCATCTATGTCAAGGTAATTGATTCCACCTATTGCAAGTTAAATACAAGGTTTATATATGGATTTAGAAGAAAAACCTAAAAAATTGGTATTTTTGGATTTTGACCACGAAATTAGACGTGGGAGTTGGAATAACTTATATATTTGAGTTCGTGGTGTTATGGATAAAGTTTATCTTCGAAAATTTTCGAAATCCGAGCACGTGGGCCCGAGGGTGATTTTATCCAATTTTCGAACAGAGTTGGGAATTTGTTTAAATTGAATTCCCGCGAGTATTAAAGTATATTTTTATGGGTTTGCACATTTATTGACTAGTTTTGGAGCGTTGGGAATCGGTTTGAGTTGTTAAAGAGGCTTGGGAGCCGGCTATGGAACTTTGGAGCGAGGTAAGTCTCCTTTCTAACTTTGTAAGAGGTAATTAACCCCATAGGTGAAATAATTCAATATGTGCTTCTATATGTAGGGGCTATGTATGCACGAGGTGACGAGAGTCCGTGCGTAGCTACTATTATGCTTAATTATTGTGTAGTCAAGGACCCAATTCATGCTATATTTGTGATATTTGCAATCTTATTGTTAATTTAAATTGCGTAAATCATATTGAACTTGGTAAAGGAATTGTTAAAAGGTTAAACTTCGCTTTCTTGACCATTAAATGAGAATTGGCATTTTCTTGGATAATTTCTCATTAATGAATTCTTGATTTGGTTGTTCGAATGTGTCTCTTTTCTTTTGTGGAACGGGTTTAACGCCTCAGCAGATTAAATAGATGCATCTACGGTTCGTGTCGTTCGAACCTCGGCAGTGCACAATTTATATTTATATGTTGGAGCGGGCCGTACAACCTCGGCATTGTTTGCGCATGTTACATCTTTGAAATCCATAATATTTGTTACTGCTTCATTGGCTTAAAATGTAAATTTGTTAAATGACGAAAGCAGAGATGAAAATTTCCTAAATAATAAAAGAAATGTTTACTTACTTATTGATTATTGAGCCTTCGCTGTCTCATATAATTCATGCTTAATTAAACTATCAGTATCATAATGTTAGCCGATAGTGAGTGTCGAAGTCGAACCCTCGTCACCACTTCTTAGGGGTTAGGCGGGATACTTACTGGGTACGCGTTGATTTACGTACTCATACTACACTTGCTGCACGTTTTGTGCAGGTACATTTATGATTAGAGGCCTTGCAAGAGCAGAGGCGTGTGTGCATATGGAGACTTAGGTGAGTTGCACTCTCTATGACAATCCGCAGCCAGCAGAGTCTCATTTAGAGTTCTTGTCTTTTCTTTTCTGCCCTAATTTTGTATTCTAGGCAGTTATTATATTTTGTTTTATTTCCTAGTAAATGCTCATGTACTTGTGACACCAGGTTTTGGAGCGACTATGGGTTGCACTGTATTGAAATTGTTGTAAAATGTTATTATCTTTTCTGTAAATTCAATCTTTACTATTTAATTAAAGGAAAACTAAAATTTCTAAAAAAATAAAAATGAGAACAAAGTTAAGTATTTATTGTTGGCTTGCCTGACAGTGGTGTCCGGTGTCATCACGACCTTTAATGAATTTTGGGTCGTGACACTTTATGGCAACATTTGATGGATAGTTTTTTGATAGAAAGATCTTGGATTTTCGGATATTTATATTTTGGCCCGATAGTTTGCAAAAGAGGAAAAGGTTGTTTTTGATGGAGTTACATGATTTCTCATTCACCCTAGCCATTAGAATATGGTCGTCCGCAAAAAATAAATGAGATATGGAAGGACCTTGAGGGCTAAGGTGTATGGGGTCCCATTAGCAAATATCTACTTGATGGGAGATTAGGCGGGAGAACATTTTTATACAAAGTATGAAGATGTAGGGATATAGGGGAACCTTGTCTAATACCTCTACTTGGGCTATAAAACTCAATCGTTGAACCATTGACTAGGATTGCAATATTGTTTGTGCAACTGAAGTGCATGATTAATTTTGAGATATATGGAGGGAAATTAAAGAATTTGAGGGTACGGTAGATAAATGACCATTCAAGTCGATCAAATGATGTATACCATCGGTCTCTGGTGCACAAGCAATGATTAATTTGGAGATAGATGGGCCAACCATTTTCCAAAACTTTTGATAGAAAAAAGGATGTATACCATCGGGCCCTGGTGCTTTAAAGTGTTTAAAAGAGAATATGTCATTTATTACCTCAAACGTCAATGAGGGTTTATCCAAGGATGAGAGATCTATTTTTGTGAAGCTTGTGGGGTCTTGGAGAATGCTTAGCTAGTCAATCTTTTGGTGAGAAGTTGTGAATGCATTGAGGAAATATTAGTAGATATGTTGGAGAATTTCCAAGGGGTCGTTAATCCAGTCTCCCGCATCATTTTTGAAGTACATGATTTTGTTTTTCCTCTTATTGTTTGATATCATGATGTGGAAGAATTTAGTATTTGCATTCCCGTCTTGAATCCCAGAGACTCCGGCTCTAAGTTTCCAGTAGTCATCTTCTATTTTTAGGAAATTGGTATATTTAATTTGTAAGGATTGTTCCAATTTTTGTAGGAAGTAACTATTAGGGTAGTGTTTGGATTCTTGAATTCCTTTAAGCCTAGCCAGAATTCTTTTTTTCTTTCTAAAGATGTCTCCAAAGACCTTGTTTTTCCAGGCTCTAACATTTCATAGAAAGGAGTTGGGCACTTGGTGGTAGTTAGAACCTTTCCAACTATCTTTTATTAAGTTGCTAAAATCGGGATGACTATACCAAAAGGTTTCTAGTCTAAAAGGTTTTTGTAGAGCAATGTTTGTTTTAAGGATTTTTTGTAGGAGTAAAGGGTTTTGATCTGAGTGTGTTTTTGATAAATGATTTACTATTGCATTAGGAAAACAACTGATCCAATCATTGTATGCAAATATTCTGTCTAATCTTTCCATAATAAGACCCTTGTTTTTCCTCCTACGGTTGGACCAGGTGAATTTGCACCCATTAAAGTCTAGATCAATAAGACCACATTTATTAATGCAGCCCTAAAAGTATTTGGCACGATTTCTATTAGCACGGTTACCACCTTATTTTTCATTTAAAGCTAATACACCATTAAAATTCCCACCTACAAACCAAAGGCCTTTATAATTAGCATGCATTTCCATTAAGTTGTTCCAGAGTTGATTTCTACAATTAATGTTAGTGCTTGCCTAAATGGAGCTAAATAACCAAGATTTGTGAGTAGAAATTACCTCAATGGTAGCACTAATTTCTTGGCTTCTACGAACAAAGCTATGAACATTGACAAGAGTGTGATCCTAGAGAATGACCATACCACCCGATTGTCCTTCAGCTAGAATTCCGATCACGTCAGAATAACCATAAGGGTTTAGAGGCATATGGTTGTCTATTCTAGTTTCCAAGAGTGTGACCATGCAAGGGCGATGGGTGTCAATCATTTCCCTAAAGTTTAATCTGAATTTCTCTATGTTTCCACCACGAATGTTACATATGATGAATGAGATAGCCCTATTCATGTTGATGTTCGAGTTCTGTAGATCCCCATTATCCATCACTCTTGGTGCATGCACTGGGTTCCTTCTCTGAAAGGGAACCAAGATCATTACATGTTGCCCTACTGTTGAGTCTCTTGGTGGTCTTATGTCCATTGTGCACTTGTAGAGTGCCATCGGAAAACTGAGAATTTTCCTCTGTTCTTGCATCTCCGTGAAGAGAAACACTTTTACCTCGTCGAAATTTGAATCTTCGATTATCGGTTCTGGGATTAAGTTTATGGGTTCCACTGCCTCCTCCATCATGTCCTCTTCTTCTGGCAGATTTGTGTGTGCATGTGGCTGCGATAGACCTTTATGAACCATTGGAGGTGCATGTTGAGCATTAGGAGTCACAGTTTCGTTTTCATGTGCACCCCAAGGTGTAAATATTGGGTTGACGTTTGTCACAATCTAGGAGTGAAGAATGGGAGTTCTGTCATTAGGTTTAGGTTTTGGATCGGGAAAAAGTGTGGTGGTACCACTCTCCCACCATCATCTGATTTACATTGGGAGTTAAGTTTGGTTCTATGGGATGTAGGACATTGTTCACCCAAACATACATCATGTAGTTGTTCATCGCCATACTGATACCCTCCGAAATTAGTTGAGCGAGATAGTGAGTGTTTTGCAACACAATCACTGTCTCTCTTCCATTCAACATGATGTTGAAGAAGATGGAATGACCCATCAGTCCCAACTCCACCCAAGATAGGGTTTGATGATTCTCTGACAGTGACGGTTGAACAAAGATTGTTGGAGTATTCATTGTCTGGGGTTATGGGGGTCTTCGGTTGCCATGCTTTGTACATGATTTTGTCGTAGAATTTGGATAAGATGGTAATGTCTTCTGGTGGAGATGGGGATTCTTGGAATTGTTTATTGAAGAGGATGTTCTTATAGATTAAAGTGGAACGCTATTGGTTCCTTGAATAATCACTAAATCTTTCTCAATTATTGTGGATTCAATTTGTATGTCGTTTGAGAGGTATATCGTATGAGATTTATTGAGGGTGGAAGAAGATTGGGTTTGGGGTACGTGTTCCATGGCATTGGACATTTGTTTCATAGAAATCCGTTGGTGTTCCAGGTGTGTTTTCTCATTCGTTGCATGCAAGGAGTATTTACGAAGATTATTAGAATTATTTGGGTTTCTGTCATGATTATTTCCTTTGGGTTCAGTAATTAGATTGTTTTCATTGGATGTATTATAATGCATGTCATTAGAGGAGTTACCATTAGCGAGGGACACGTGTTCATCTAAGTTTCACGACCCGGAATTCCCACTGTCGGGATCATGACAGCGCCTAATATTCCACTTGCAAGGCAAGCCAATGTTAGAGAAATTATTAAGCCAAAACTTTTTCAATTCGGTAAATAACAACAAATAAACTAAAATGAAATACAGCGAATGCGGAATAATACAAATGCTTCAATATTTACTACTACCCGGATCTGGGTCACAATTCACGAACTTCTAGGATGTACTACAAGTAAAAGTCTGAAAGAAATACAATTCTTTGAACGAAAGAAACAGTAAAGACAGAAAAGATAGACGGGGACTTCAAGGTCTGCGAACTCCGACAGATATACCTTGAGTCACCAATGCACTGCATGTGCTGCTATGCCTCTCGATCAGCTAGGACCACTACCTAAATCTGCACAGGAAGTGCAGAGTGCAGTATCAGTATACCCGATCCCATGTACTGGTAAGTGTTGAGCCTAACCTCAACGAAGTACTGACGAGACTATGACAAGACACCCACATATCAAACATGTACAATTTAACAGTATATGTGCAAATAACAGCAATAAAGAACTAGACAAGTAATATCAGGAGGGGGAAACATGGTGAGGGGAAAACGAGATAGAGAACTACAGCAAAATGGTAACTTGAACAGCCAATATACTATGAACCAATAAGACAAGTAAACACAATAAAGGAAAAATGCACGGCATCACCCTTCGTGCTTTTACTCTCAACCTCACCATAAAATCAATAGAAACGACACGGCATCACCTTCGTGCATTAACTCTCATAACATGGCACGGAATCACCCTTCGTGCATTAACACTCACAACATGGCACGGCATCCCCCTTCGTGCTTTTTTTCTCAGACAAGCCTCCGAACCAATAGAATCTAGAAAATTACCGACCAAACAATTCAATTTAAGTCTTAGAAACTACCCACGATTGTAAAGAATTCAATTTAGGCCATTAGTGAAAAATTCAACACCCGAGATCGCTTGGTCCAAACCCGAAATTCGGACCATAACCCGATTACACATTCACCCCCGAGCCCGGTTATGTGATTTGTTTTGGAATCCGACCTCAAATTGAGGTCTAAATCCCCAAATTATCAAATCCTTAATTTCTACCCAAAAACCCCCAATTCTACCATGAAAACTTTAGATAGTAGGTTGAAATCCTAGGAAAAGTAGTGAAAGATTGAAAGAAATTAGTTAAAAATCACTTACCAATGATTTGGGGAAGAAAAGTTCTTTGGAAAATTGCCTCTTTTGTTTCTAGGTTTGAAAATTTGAAGAGTGAATCAAAAATCCCGTCTAAGTCATCTTTTGTTCAGCTCCAAGTATCGCATTTGCGATATGGGGTTCGCAAATGCGACAATTTCTTTGCAAATGCAAAAAAATGCCTTAGGCCTGCAGTCATTAAGCCTTTAACTTTCAAATCTCGACAGAGTCCGATATCTCGGGCTAGGGACTTCCGAATTCGATTCGGGGCATACACCCAAGTCCCAAATCACGGCACGGACCCGAGTCCATTTACTAAAAATGTTGACCGAAGTCAACTCGAATGAAGTTTTTAGACATTAGTTCTTATTTTTCTCAGTTTTTAACATAACACCTTTTCGGAAACATGCCTGGGCTGCGCACGTAAGTCAAGAATTATAAAATAAAGTGTTTGAAGCTTAAAAGCACAGAATTGGGTTCTAACACATAAGATGATCTTTCGGATCATCACATTCTCCACCTCTAAAACATTTATTCATCCTTAATTGGATATATAAAAGTACCTGAACTGGTGAAAAGGTGGGGATAACTACTCCTCATGTCTGACTCAGACTCCCAGGTAGCTGCCTTGACGGACTGACCTCTCCACTGCACTCGAACTGTAGGATAACTCTTCGACCTCAACTGACGAACCTGCCTAGATAAAATTGCCATTGGCTCCTCCTAGTAAGTCAAATATTTGACCAACTAGACAGAGCTGAAATCTAATACATGGGACGGATCGTCGTGATACCTCCGAAGCATGGACACGTGGAACACCGGATGAACTGTTGATAACCCGGGTGGAAACACAAGCCTGTAAGCCACCTCTCCCACTCTCTCAAGAATCTCAAAAGGTTCGATATACCTAGGGCTCAGCTTGTCCTTCTTCCCGAACCTCATGACACCTTTCATGGGTGACGCCCGGAGCAACACTCTCTCTCCGACTATGAACGCAACATCCCAAACTCTACGGTCGGCATAACTCTTCTGCCTGGACTAAGCTGTGCGAAGTCGATCCTGAATAATCTTGACCTTATCCAAGGCATCCTGTACTAGATCTATACCTAACAACTGAGCCTCCCCTGGCTCGAACCACCCAACTGGCGACTAGCACCGCCTACCATATAATACCTCATAGGGAGCAATCTGAATGATCGACTGGTAGCTGTTGTTGTAGGCGAACTCTACAAGGGGCAAGAACTAATCCCACGATCCTCGAAGTCTATATCACATGCGCGTAGAATATCCACCAATATCTATATAGTGCGCTCGGATTGTCTGTCCTTCTGAGGATGAAATGTTGTGCTCCACTCAACCCGCGTACCCAACTCACGCTGTACTTCCCTCTAGAAATGCGAGGTGAACTGCGTACCTTGATCATAAATGATAAACACGGGCACACAGTGAATACGGACGATCTCGCAGATATAAATCTCTACCAACCGCTCCAAATAATAGGTAACTGCCAGAGGAATGAAATGCGCTAACTTAGTCAGCCTGTCCACAATGACCCAAACGGCATTGAACTTCCTCTGAGTCCGTGGGAGTAACAACGAAATCCATAGTGATACGCTCCCACTTCCACTCAAGCATCTCTATCTTCTGAAGTAAACCACTAGGTATCTAATGTTCATACTTTACTTGCTGACAATTTCGGCAACGAGCTACATAAGCAACTATATCCTTCTTCATCCTCCTCCACCAATAATGTTGTCGCAAGTCCTAGTACATCTTTGCGGCGCCCGGATGAATAAAATACCAGGAACTATGGGCCTCCTCAAGAATCAACTCACGAAGTCCATCCACATTAGGCACACAAACACGAACTTGCATCCTCAAGACCCCGTCATCACCAAAAGTAACGTGCTTGGCACCATCGTGCCGCACTGTGTCCCTGAGGACCAACTAACGAGAGTCGTCATACTGTCCATCTCTGATGCGCTCAAAAAAAGAACACCGAGCGAGTGTACAAGCTAGAACATGGCTGGGCTCTGAAATATCCAACCTCACAAACTGGTAGGATCAAGTCTGAACATCTAATGCAAGCGGCCTCTCACCGATTAGAATGAACACAAGGCTGCACATACTCACTTCCTTTCTACTCAAGGCGAAGTCGGCCACCACATTTGCATTCTTGGGATGATACAAGATGGTTATATCATAGTCTTTCAATATCTCCAACCACCTTCTCTGCCTCAAATCAATATCCTTTTTCTTGAACAAACACTTAAGGCTCCAATGATCCGTGAAAACCTCACACAACACGCTGTAAAGGTAGTGCCTCCAAATTCAGTGCATGAACAATGGCTTCCAACTCTAAATCATGGACAGGGTAATTCTTCTCATGAACCTTCAACTACCGTGACGCATACCACCCTTCACTCCTGCATCAATATCGCACCGAGCCCAACACGGGACGCATCATAATATACCGTTTAAGATCCTGAACCTGTAGGCAACACCAACATCGGCGTTGTAGTCAAAGCAGTCTTGAGCTTCTGAAAGCTCACCTCACACTCGTCTGACCATATGAATGGGGCACCCTTCTGGGTCAACCTGGTCAACGGGGCTGCTATAGATAAAAAAAACCCTCCACAAATCGACGGTAATAGCCCGCCAAACCCAAGAAACTCCTGATCTCCACAGCTGAAGTGGGTCTAGGACAATTCTGCACTACCTCAATCTTCTTAGGATCTACCTGAATGCCCTCTACTGAAAGAACGTGACCTAAGAAGGCGAATGAATCCAACCAAAACTCGCACTTCGAAAATTTAGCATATAACTGGTTGTCTCTCAGAGTCTGAAGTACAATCCTAAGATGTTGCTCGTGCTCCTCTCGACTACGGGAGTAGACCAAGATATCATCAATAAATACAATCACAAATGAGTCCAAATAAGTCTTGAACACTCGGTTCATTAAATCCTTAAATACAGATGGGGCATTTGTCAACCCAAAGGACATCACTAGAAACTCATAATGCCCGTACCGAGTCTGAAAAGCTGTCTTAGGGACATCGGATGCCCTAATCCTCAACTGATGGTAGCCAAATCTCAAATCAATCTTCAAAAACACCTTGGTACCCTAAAGCTGATCAAATAAGTTATCAATCCTCGGAAATGGATACTTGTTCTTAATGGTGACTTTGTTCAACTGCCGATAATCTATGAACGTCCTCATCGATCCATCCTTCTTCTTCATGAACAACACAGGTGCACCACAGGGTGAGATACTCGGTCTAATGAAGCCCTTATCAAGAAATTCTTGCAACTGTTCCTTCAATTCCTTCAACTCTGGCGGTGCCATACAGTATAGCGGAATGAAAATGGGCTAAGTGCCCGGAGACAAATCAGTACAGAAATCAATATCCCTATCGGGTGGCATTCCCGGAAGGTCTGCAAGAAATACCTCTGGAAACTCACGAAAAACTGGCACGGAATCCATGGAAGGAACCTCTGCACTAGAATCACGAACATAAGACAAATAAGCTAGACACCCTTTCTCAACCATACGTCTAGCCTTCATGTAAGAGATAACCCTACTGGTAGAATGGCCAAGAGTTCTGCTCCACTCAAATCGAGGCAACCCCGGAAAGGTTAAGGTCAGCGTCTTGGCGTGACAGTCCAATATAGCGTGATAAGGTGACAGCCAATCCATACCCAATATAACATCAAAATTAACCATATCGATAAGTAGAAGATCTACGCTTGTCTCAAGACTCCCAATGGTGACCACACACGAACTATAAACACGATCTACAAAAATAGCATCTCCACCGTTGTGGAGACATACACAGGGGCACTCAAAGAATCATGAGGCACAATCAAATATGAAATAAAATATGATGACACAAAGGAGTAAGTGGAACCCGAATCAAATAGAACTGAATCATCTTTACTACAAACTGAAATAGTACCTTTATAACGGTGTCAGATGACTCAGCCTCAGGACTAGTTGGAAAAGCATAGTATCGGGGCTGGGCCCCACCACTCTTAACTATATCTCTAGGACGACCCCTGGTTGGCTGGACTCCACCTCTAGCGGCCTGACCTTCACCTCTAATGGTCGTACCACCACCTCTGGCTGCCTGACCCCTACCTCTAGCTGGCTGAGCGGGCGATGCAGCACCCAGTTTCGGGACCATGGCACAAGAACCCTGATGCTGTGAACTACTCGATGTACGAGGGAAAAATCTAGTAATGTGCCTCGGATCACCACAAGTATAACAAGACCTTGACTACTGTGACTATTGGCCATGAAACTAACCTTATCGACCTGAGTTACCACCCTGAAAACTCTGGAGCGGAGGTGCACTAATAGGAGTTGATGGTGCATTGTAGGCTAGCTGATCAGAATAAGGCATATGAGGGCCACAACCACCTGGAGCACCATGGGATGCCTGGAGTGTTGAATGAAACGGCCTGGGAGTATGGCCTCTACCAAAAGTACCCCTAACTCTAGATGAGGCATCGATGAACCCACCAGAATGACGAGGTATCTTGTCATACCTCTGAACTTCCTGAGCAAGAACCACCTCGACTTGCCTGGAAACATTGGCAGCCTCCTTAAAAGAAATCTCACTCCCAGTCTCCTCAGCCATCTGCAATCTGATAGGCTGAGAAAGTCCCTCAATAAACCTCCTCACCCTCTCTCTCTCTCTCTCTCTCTCTCTCTCTCTCTCTCTCTCTCTCTCGGTAGTAAGTAGAAGAAGAGCATGACAGGCCAAATCCACAAAACAGGTCTCATACTGAGTAATAGTCATACTGCCCTGCTGAAGACGCTCGTACTGACGGGGATGCTCCTCTCCCAATGTGATAAGGAGAAACTTCTCTAGGAAGAGCTTAGATAACTGGTCCCAAGTAAGAGCAGGTGACCCAGTTGGTCTGGTCAACAAATAATCTCTCCACTATTTATTGGCGGAACCAGTCACCTGAAATGTAGCAAAATTGACCTCATTGGTCTCCACTACACCCATGTTCCGTAGAACATCATGACAGATGTCAAGAAACTCTTGGGGGCCTCTGAAGATGCACCGCTAAAGTGAATTGGAAAGAGCTTGGTGAACTTTTCCTATCTCCATAAAGCCTCAGAAGACATAGCTGGCCCATCACCGACCTATGCTGCAACAACCAGATGAACTACTCAGACTGGCTGAGCTGCTGGAGTCTGATACTGGGGAGCCATCTGCTCCGGAGTGTGAGTAGAAAGAGTCTGTGCTCTTCCTCCATCTTGTGAGACGGTTGGTGCCATGGGAAATGCGTCGGTCTGGGACACACTATCCATAAGGCCCACAAAATGGACCAAATCGTCCTGAAGCACTAGGGTGGCAATGAAACCCCCTGAGACCTGAGCTGGTCTGGCAGGAACAGTCTGGACAGGAACCTCTTAGTCAAACTCTACCTGAGGCTCCACTATTGGGGCTGCTGCTCGGGCTCTGGGATGAGCCCTACCCCTTCCTCGGCCTCTAGCACGACCTTGGCCTCGACTTCTGCCCCTCGTAGGAGCTGCCACTGGAAGCTCTGGGTGCTGCTCGGCTGAAGATGTAGCACGTGTTCTCGCCATCTGCGATAGACTAAGAGTAGAAGAGTTTAATTAGCATTGTGAGAACAAAATCACACGGCAGAGAAGAATAGAAGTAAAATTTGTTCCTAAACCTCATAGCCTCTGGGAGATAAGTACAGACGTCTTCGTACTGATCTCCCAGACTCTACTAAGCCCGCTCGTGAATTGTGAGACCTAGGCAACCTAGTGCTCTAATACCAACTTGTCACGACCCATATTTCCCACCGTCGGGACCGTGATGGCGCCTAACATTCCACTTATTAGGAAAGCCAACGTTGGAGAACTTACTAAGCCAAACCTTTTTCAATTCGGTAAATAACAGCAAATAAACTAAAACGAAATACAATGAGTGCATAATAATACAAAAGCTTCAACATTTACAACCACCCGGATCTGTAGTCATAATTCACAAACTTCTAGGATGTACTACAAGTAAAAGTCTGAAAAAAATACAACTGTTTGAACGAAAGAAACAGTAAAAGACAGAAAAGATAGACAGGGACTTCAAGGTCTGCGAGCGCAGACATATCTACCTTGAGTCACCGATGAACTGGCCCGGGTTGCTATGCCTCTCGATCAGCTGGGACAACTACTTAAATTTGCACATGAAGTGCAAAGTGCAATATTAGTACAACCGACCCCATGTACTGGTAAGTGTCGAGCCTAACCTCGACAAAGTAGTGACGAGGCTATGACAAGACACCTACATATAAAACCTGTACAATTTTAACAGTATGTGTGCAAATAACAGCAATAAAGAACTAGACAAGTAATATCGGGAGAGGGAAGCATGCTGAGGGGAATACGAGATAGAGAACTACAACAGAATGGTAACTTGAACAGCCAATATACTATGAACCAATAAGACAAGTAAAAATAGTAAAGGAAAAATGCACGGCATCACGCTTCGTGCTTTTACTCTCAACCTCACCATAGTATCAATAGAAATGGTACGGCATCACCCTTCGTGCATTAACTCTCATAACATGGCACGGCATCACCCTTCGTGCATTAACACTCACAATATGGCACGACATCACCCTTCATGCTTTTACCCTCACACAAGCCTCCGAACCAATAGAATCTAGCAAATTACCAACCAAACAATTCAATTTAAGTCTTAGAAACTACCCGTGATTGTAAAGAATTCAATTTAGGCGATTAGTGAAAAAGTCAACACCCTGGCCCACTTGGTCCAAATCCAAAATTTGGACCAAAACCTGATTACCCATTCACCCCCGAGCCTAGTTATGTGATTTGTTTTAAAATCTGATCTCAATTTGAGGTCTAATCCCCAAATTACCAAATCCCTAATTTTTACCCAAAAATACCAATTCTACCACGAAAACTTTAGATTTTAGGTTGAAATCGTAGGAAAAGTAGTGTAAGATTGAAAGAAATTAGTTTAAAATCACTTACCAATGATTTGGGGAAGAAATTTCTTTGGAAAATCGCCACTAGAGTTTCTAGGTTTGAAAATTTGAAGAATGAATCAAAAATCCCGTCTAAGTCATCTTTTGTTCAGTTGCAGGTATCGCATTTGTGACCTAAGGTTCGCAAATGCGACAATTTCTTCGCAAATGCGAAAAATGCCTTAAGCCTCCAGTCATCGCAAATGCAAACAAGTAAGGATCGCAAATGCGAAAAAAACTTCATAAATGCGAAGGTCCACCCCCCAGCCCACTGCCCACAAATGCGATGGTCTCTTCATAAATGTGAGGATCCCATTTGCGAGCCAAATCTCGCAAATGTGAAATCTGCAGATCTGATGCACCAACTATGATTTTTTAAGTTCAATTCACTCCCTAGCCTATCTGAAACTCACTCAAGCCCTCGGGGCTCCAAACCAACTATGCACACAAGTCTAAAAACATCATACAAACTTGCTCGCGCGGTTAAATCGCCAAAATAACACCTAGAACCACGAAATGAACACCAAATAAAATGAAATTTTTTAGAAAACTTTGAAATTTCTATTTTCACAATTGGACGTCTAAATCACGTCAAACCAACTCCATTTTTCATCAACATTCTTAGACAAGTCATAAATATGGTATTGGGCCTAAACCGGGTTCCGGAACCAAAATACGAACCCGTTATCAAGAAAGTAAAGCTTTGGTCAAATATTTCAAATTCATTAAGACTTTAACTTTCAAATTTTGACAAAATCCGATATCTCGGGCTAGGGACTTTCGAATTTGATTCCGGACGTACGCCCAAGTCCCAAATCACGGCACAAATCCACCAGGACCGTCAAAACACGAAACCAAGTCTATTTACTAAAAGTGTTGACCAAAGTCAACTTGAATGAAGTTTTTAGGCTTAAATTCTTATTTTTCTCAGTTTTTAACATAACAACTTTTCGGAAAGACACCTGGACTGCGCACGCAAGTCAAGGAAGGATAAAATAATGTATTTGAAGCTTAAAAGCACAGAATTGGATTCTAACACATAAGATGACATTTTGGGTCATCACACTTAGGTGTCATTCATATGAGTTTCATTGGTTCCTAAATTATTTTCCCTTTTTTTTTATGGTGATGTTGGGCATATTTCTATATGTTTTAATGTTACTTTACTCATGTTTTAATTGCTTTTTGATGATATTTGATCTTTAGAATGCCCAACATGGTTTAATTATTAGTTTTATGACTAATTGAGTTGTATGTGATGATTTAGGGTGTTTAGAGTGCCAAAATATGAAGAAAAGATGCTCCAACTAGAGGAGAAAGGGGTGGATGTGTCGCATCCAACCTTAGAAAGAAGGCTAGTTGGTGCACCCTTAGCAGTAAAGTAGGACCATAGCATTCGCCTTAGCACCCGCACCTGGACACATCAGAGATGGAGGAACAAATGGTGGATGTGAAGCATCCACCCTAGCATGCTAAGCTGAAGATTGGAGGAGCATCCACCCCAGCATCAATCCCTGAAGTTGAGTCAGATTAGGAGTAGGAGAACTTTGGCCCACGACTTTTGTACGCAATATATAAGCCAAAAACGCGTCTTTTAGGGCATTGAACATATTGGGAAACGAGAAAAAGCCACGACAAAGCTTGGAAACCACGAAATTCGTCTTGAGTTCTTATTTTTTTCCTTCTTTTATTGATTTTTATGCACTCTTGGAAATTATTTGATGATTGTATGAACATGAGTGGCTAAGAACCTTATTGTTCTAGGGTCATGGGTGATACATGAATGTTAATGTTTGAAGGTTAATTTGACGAAGTTGATTTTATCATATTGGGTTGTTTATTTAATTCTGTTTTAATTAATTTTCTGAGTAGCTAACAGTGAATTACTATCTACGGATCTAGAGTTGAATTCAAAAATGGGAATTCTAGATTTCATATAGAATTAAATAGAGCAAGTTCTTGAACCCGGGCAACGGGTAACGGATTCGCAGTTAGGATAGAAATATACCTAATAGCCTTGCTTGGTTGAAATACAGGAAGTATTAATGCATTTTTGTAAGTCTTCCATAGAAATATAGGAATTAATAGGCGAGTAAGAACTCGAAAGATTCTTATAAGTAATATCAACCCTTTCAATAAACAATCCAGATAAATCAATTAGTAATTTTAAGCTAAGAACGCAACACGATTGTTAGCTAACCTTTGACCCTGGAATATTATCTCCTATTGATTGTTATCTGAAATTGCTTTATTATTTTGGTTGATTTCTAGTTAATTAATTACTTGATAGTTTTAGGTAGTAAATTAGTCACTTATATATTTTGTGAGAAATCTCTTGAATCGGTAAGTTATTTGAATTTGAATCAGTCAAAAGTTAATCATAATTCTTCATGGGAACGATACTCTACTCACTACTCTATTACTTGACGACCACGTAGACTTGCGTGAGTGTGTTTGGTCGCAACAAGTGTCGTTGTCGGGGACTTAGAAATTAGCTACTTGACTGAGTTAAGCTCTTATTAGTTATTTGTTCAAGTTTTAATTTTCAGTTTGCCTTGTTTTTGTTAACGCATGCTCTTCTCTTGAAGACGGAGGAGTAGAAGCGCAAACAACCTCCTTCCTTTTAATCCAGAAATTGAACGAACACTTCACAGAGTGAGATAGGAAGTCGAAGCTAGAACCAGAATAGAGAGAGTTGGACATCGTAGTTCAATCACAACCAATAGAGATGGCAGGTAATGAAGAGCGTCCTGTGATAGAAGCCGCGAGGCCCAATCTTGCTAATATGACTCAGGCTATTGTGAAGCCTGATATAACGGGGAATTTAAACTTAGACAGCACATGGTATAGCTGATTTGATCCACATGGAAATATGTGGATCTATCTCATGAAGACCCACAGAGGCATATTCAGAATTTCTTGGAAATTACGGACACTTACAATTATTCGAACGTTTCCAAGAACTATGTCAGGCTGATACTATTTCCCTTTTCGTTGTTGAGGGAAGCTAAGGAATGGTTGAAAAAGGAGCCCGCAAACTCAATCCGCACTTGGGATGATTTAGCAAGGAAATTCTTAATCAAGTTTTTCCCTACTAAGAAGACAAAGTCGCTGAGGAGCCAAATTCTTGGGTTCCAACAACGGATGGGGAGACACTTAGTCAAGCTTTGGAAAAGATACAAGAAGCTACTCAAAGACTGCCCGCATCATTGTCAGACTGATAAGGTATTGGGTCATGATTTTGTTGATGGGCTAGACGAGGCGTCAAAGATGAATCTTGATTCAGCGTGTGTGGGTAGTTGCATGGCAAGGACGTAAAGTGAAATTCAACTCTTGCTAAATAACTTCACTGCTAATGGTCATAATTGGCAAGGAGATGGTGACTCACGAAGAGCAATTAAATAGAAAGCAGCCGGGGTGATTGAACTTGACGACTTCTCAGCCATGAGAGCAGATATTGCAAAATTAGCAAATCAGATGAATAGAATGACAATGCAACAAACATAACAGATGCAACATGTACAACATATGTCTATTTTCTGCAAGCTATGTGGTTACATTCATATGAGTGACATGTGCCCCACAAATCCTGAATCTATATACTATGTGGGCAACAGAGCAGGGGTCTGATGAACTAGCATGCACAATATGGGAACACTTACAATACAAATTGGAAGAATCATCTTAACTTCTCACAGAGTGGAAATGAGCAGAATCAGAATCACTTTAGGCCCCAAGAAAATTTCAATCAACCTCAGAAGACACCCCAACAAATGGAAGAGAGTACGAATGACTTGTTGAAGAAGTTGTTGCTTGACAATCAACAGCTCAGGGCCGATTTCAAAAATCTTGAGAGGCAAATGGGGCAGTTAGCAGCGAATCAAAATACCAGGCATGCAGGCGCTCTTCCTAGTGATACAGAGAAGAATCCTCAAGTTAATGTCATTACACTGAAAAATAGGAGGGAACTGGAGGAAGTGCCAAAGAAGAGAAAGGAAAAGCATATACCTGAGGGGGAGTTGATTCCTAAAGCAAAGCACGAGTCAAAGAAAGTTGAAGCAAGTTCAGAACTAGTGGAAGAAGCAAGGCCACCACCACATTTCCTCCAGAGATTGCAGAAAAAGAATGATGATCACATGTTAAAAAAAATTCTCTCTATGTTGATCCAGGTTCAATGGAATACTCCATTGGTGGATGTACTTCGTGAAATTCCAAAGTATGCTAAGTACATAAAAGATATAGTGGCTCACAAGAGGAGATTGATTGAATTCGAGACAGTTGCACTTACTAGGGAGTGCACTTCAAGGGTCCAAAACAAGCTTCCTCAAAAGCTTAAGGATCCTAGAAGCTTCACCATCCCTATGCGAATTGGTGATATTGATGTGGGTCGTGCTCTTTGTGATTTGGGGGCGAGCATAAATCTGATGTTTTTTTCCTTGTTCAAGAAATTGGGTTTAGGAGCTCCAAGACCAACCACTGTAATGTTATAGCTAGCCGATAGGTCCATAACATACCCTGAGGGAGTGATTGAAGATGTGTTGCTACAAATTGGGAAATTTATCTTCCCTGCGGACTTCATTATCCTAGATTATGAGGCTGATGAACTGGTTCCAATCATATTGGGACGACCTCTCTTGGCTACTGGTGATGCAATTATTAAAGTGAGAGAAGGAAAAATGATTATGAGGGTGGATAACGAGGAAGAAGTCTTTAATGTCTACAAGGTGATCCAACTTCCCCACCACTATGAGGAGATCTCTATGATATCTTTTGTGGAGATGGATGAGCAACTTCTTGACACGAGTGTATATCTAGACAATTCTCTAGAGAAAGCACTTATGTTGTTCGATAGATTGGAGATTGATGATGAGGTTGAGGAGATAATGTATATCCTTGATGTATCTTGTGCTTACATGCAGGGAATAAACCCCTTTGAGCCCCTAAATAGGCCAAGTGGGCCTCCTCCAAAGTCGTCGATTGAAGAAGCTCCAAAATTGGAGCTTGAACCCCTGCCTCCTTACCTTCAATGTGCTTATTTGGGTGGTTTTGACACTTTACTTGTTATTGTTTCTTCTAACTTGTCTAAATTGCAGGAAGAAAAGCTGTTGAGAGTGCTACATGAGCACAAGCGAGCAATTGGGTGGAGGGTGTCTTACATTAGAGGCATTAGTCCAGCTTTCTGCATGCATAAAATCCTCATGGAGGACGAACACAAGTCAAGTGTAGAGCAATAACGCCACCTAAATCCAACCATGAAAGTGGTGGTAAGAAAAGAATTGATTAAGTGGCTTGATGCAGGTATTGTATTTCCAATATCTGATAGCAAATGGGTAAGCCCTGTCCAATGTGTGCCTAAGAAAAGGGGGATGACTGTAGTGGTAAATGAGAATAATGACTTGATTCCCACAAGAACTGTCACTGGGTGGAGAATTTGCATAGATTATAGAAAATTGAACAATGTCACCGGAAAGGATCACTTCCCCCTCCCCTTTATTGAAAAAATGCTCGATAGATTAGTTGGCCAGAATACTATTGTTTCCTAGATGGTTATTCAGGGTATAATCAGATTGCTATAGCCCCAGAGGACCAAGATAAAACCACATTTACGTGACCCTATGGCACGTATGTGTTCAAAAGAATGCCATTTGATCTCTGTAATGCACCTGCGACTTTTCAAAGGTGTATTATGGCTATTTTTACTGATATGGTTGAAAGATTTGTAGAAGTGTTCATGGATGATTTTTCTATGTTTGGGTGTTCTTTTGATAATTGTTTAATGAACCTTGATAAAGTACTTTCTAGGTGTGAAGAGACCAACCTAGTTCTAAAATGGGAAAAGTGTCATTTCATGGTACGTAAAGGTATAGTCTTGGGGCACAAGGTGTCCAAAAATGGTTTGCATATGAATAAAGCAAAGGTGGAAGCAATTGAAAAATTGTCCCCACCGATATCCATCAAAGAAATTCGTAGTTTCTTAGGCCATGCAGGTTTTTATCGTCGTTTCATTAAAGATTTTTCAAAAAAAAAATCTCCTTTGGGAAGGATTCTTGAGAAAGATATCCCCTTCAAGTTTGATGATACATGTCTGAAAGCATTTGAGGAGCTGAAGGGAAGATTGGTGACTGCACCAATTATTATCGCCCCGGATTGGGCGTAGCCATTTGAGTTGATGTGTGATGCGAGTGACATACCAATCGGAGTTGTTTTGGGGCAAAGGAGAGATAAAGTTTTTCACTCGATTTATTACGCCAGCAAAACTAAGAATTCAGCCCAGATGAATTACATTGTTACTGAAAAAGAGTTGCTTGTAGTGGTGTGGGCGTTTGACAAGTTTAGATCATATCTAGTGGGAACCAAAGTCATTGTCTACACAGATCATTCAACTATCAGATACTTGTTTGAAAAGAAAGATGTCAAGCCGAGGCTGATTCGTTGGCTCCTCCTCTTGCTAGAATTTGACTTAGAGATCCGAGATTAAAAAGGAACAGAGAATCAAGTGGTTGATCACTTGTCCAGATTAGAAAATCGGAACCATGTAGTTGAGGAGGGGTTGATCAAAGAAACATTTCCTGATGAGCAGTTATTAGCAATCACCTCGAGTGAAGCCCCGTGGTATGCAGATTATGTGAATTTTATTGCAAGTGGGGTGACACCACCAGAATTGACACCCGATAATAGAAGAAGGTTTCTACATGATGTGAGGCTCTACATGTGGGATGATCTATTCCTATATAAGCAGTGGGCAGATCAGTTGGTACAAAGGTGTGTCCCTGAGGAAGAGATGAATGCAATATTGCACGACTGTCATGCTTCACCATATGGAGGTCATCACGGTGGGGATAGGAGAGCACAAAAAGTGCTACAATCAGGTGTCTATGTGCCAATATTGTTTAAGTATGCACATGCTTTTGTTAAAAAGTGTGAAAGGTGCCAAAGAATCGGAACAATCATGAAGAAGAATGATATGCCTTTGCAAAATATTCTGGTAGTAGAACTTTTTGATGTTTGGGGGATTGATTTCATGGAACCATTCCCATACTCTAATGGTCATGGGTACATCTTGGTGGCGGTCGACTATATTTCTAAGTGGGTGGAGGCCATTGATCTTCCTAGTAATGACGCAAAGTTAGTGGTGAACTTTGTAAAGAAGCACATCTTCACACGTTTTGGGACTCCAAGAGTGTTGATAATGGACGGAGGAACTCACTTCTGCAACAAATTATTGAATAATGTTCTAGCAAACTATGGAGTTAAGCACAAGGTTTCCGCTGCCTATCATCCCCAAACAAGTGGTCAAGTGGAAGTGTCAAACAGAGAGGTAAAACAGATTCTGGAGAAAATAGTAAGTGGAAATAGAAAGGATTGGGCCAAAAATCTAGACGACACATTATGGGCATATCGCACTACATACAAGACCCTTATAGGTACTTCTCCGTACAGGTTGGTTAATGGTAAGGCGTGCCACTTTCCCGTTGAGCTTGAACATAAAGACTATTGGGTGATTAAAAAGCTAAATATGGAGATGTACTTAGCCGGTGATAAGAGGTTTCTACAACTCAACGAACTCGACGAGTTTCGATTGCATGCATATGAAAATGCCAAATTGTATAAAGAAAAGACCAAGAGGTGGCATGATAAGCACATCCAACATCGTGAGTTTGAGCCAGGTCAAGAAGTTCCCTTGTTTAATTCGAGGCTAAAGCTTTTTCCCGGAAAGCTTAAATCTCGATGGGCGGGTCCTTTTGAAGTGGTTAGTGTGAAACCTAATAGAGAGGTGGAATTGCGTGATACGAGTACGAGTGCGACATTCTTGGTAAATAGGTAAAGAGTAAAACACTATTGGGGTGGTGACATTACACGTCACAAGACCTCGATGGACTTGGCTGATGCGTGAAGAACGTGTTGCGTCATGTCGCGACGTTAAATCAGGCGCTTCTTGGGAGGCAACCCAAGCTCTTCCTTTTGTTTTCGTAGTTTGTTCGTTCTTTTTTCCCGTTCTTTTTTTTTATTCTTTTAGAAGTTCCTTAGTTTTTATTTTTGTAGGAATTAATTCTTGTATGAAAAAAAAAAAAGCTCCAGGTATAGGAAAACAGGGTGGATGCGTCGCATCCCCCTCAGCGTGAAAAATTGATGGACCAAATGCTCAAGGCGGTGAAATCTGCCCATAGCGTCCACAGCAGCGTCAGCAAATATTCAGCAAAATAAGCTGGGACGCATCGCGTCCGTTGCAGAAAGCCCAGGTAAGTGAAATTAAAACACTTTAATCTACCCAAAAACCTTCATTGTTGCGTTTCCTCTCAACTCCAACAAAATTTGTTCACTGCTGCTGCCCGACGTGCTCAAGCATTCATGTATGTTTTTCTTCTTCGTCTTTTCTTCTCTCCTCTAATTCTCTTCTATTCTCTCTCTCGCTAGTAGTAATAGAATCCCCAACCTAAATTACCCTAGGTTAGGTCTTACCAGTTTGAATATCACACATGTGATAAAAAGGGGAACTGAAATAGTTTGAGGTTTGGGGTTGTTGTTCCTGTTAGTTGTAATGGGTGATAGGTAATAAACTATAATTCCCTTTATCTAGTTAATTTTGGGAGGGTAGTCGAATTGCCCAACTGATAAAAAACTAGGCAAAAATGTTTCATACCACCTGTTCGACTGATTGCCTGTGAGGTAAATTTAGGCGCCGGCAAAGTCTGAGTAACCGAGCGACACTAGTATATGCTAGTGAATAAGTGTGGGGTTGTTTGTTTGATTGTTTACATCCTTGTCAGAATGTTTTGAGCCTATGGTAGATTGTCCGAATAAACTGCACATCCGGCACATGCTAGGCTTCGTGTATTGTAAAGTTTTACTCAAATTGCATTATGTGCGCTCTATGCATATTGTTATGTCTTGAGAACAAGTGTGGGGTCGAGTGAGTTGTTTTATGTAATTGTACATGGTTTGTGAGAATCACTAGAATCAATCTCCTATTGTGTATAATGATGACTATAAAGTGCATTTCTCATTTCAAGATTTTGAATGAAGTACCAGTTAATTGATCCCTGCTAAAAGCCTTGGGCTGTATTTTTATGAAGCACTGAATGGCATGATATGCGAATGATTGGAAGTGCATGCTTTTGCACAACTGCTTTATTTCTAAAACTTCATGGTTCTACACATTAATTGTTGACTTGATTGCATTGCAGGTATTTAGGTTCATAAATGGCGGCAACAAGAAAAACGTCCAAGCAACAAGAAATAGATAATAACAAGCAACCGCCCAAAAAGCCTATCGGAAAGACAACAGGTCCTTCAAATCCACAGAACAAAAGGAAGCGGACAGAGAAAGCGAAGGAACTACCGACTAGGCAGTTACTTGATGAATCGGAACAAGAAGAGGAGGAACCATTAGTAAGGAGAATTGTGACGAGGGATACTACAAAAACATCATCAAATCTGCCAAGCAAGGGGATAGAGATCAGAGAACCTGTGCCGCACCAAAGAAAATCCTCCAAGCAGAGTGACCCGAAAGATAAAGGGAAACAGCAGGCTACTGCAGAATCTGAGTCTGAGTCTGATTCGGAGGATGAGCTTACACATGTCGAGATGAGTGATGAAAATAAGGGTGAACCAATAGACCGAGCTGCTTGGGAAAGGAATTTTTTTTAGTGAAAAGGCATTCCGAGCTTATGAGAAGATTCAGGGTTCAAAGAAGTATATTCCAGAAAAACCAATCAACATTGGAGCACTTAAGAAAAATTATCCAGATTTTTTAAAATCAATTATAGAGGTGAAACAATAGGAACCTATGTTGAAGGGCCACAACAAGGAAAACCTTAATATCATCTGAGAGCTTTATGCCAATTGGCGTCACTCAAGGGGTAACATTGTGAGATTACGAGGTGTGGATATTAATGTCTCAGCTAAAGCTCTGAAAAATTTCTTAGGGGTGCCAAACACACTAACGGACAGGTTTGACTCTATATGCAAAGCACCTGATTACTCACACATTCAGTCCATCCTATGCCCTACCAGGAAGATGAAAATTGGAAGCATGGGAGTGTGGAGTACCATTCTCTAGCCAAAGAATTCATGAGCGCATTAGCACGTGTGGTTTTAAACTTCATATGCAATCGCCTGATGCCGTGCCAACACAAAATTGATGTCCCTTGATACCAAGCACTAGTGTTGTATGCTTTATTGGAGGGGATACTGCTCAACTTGGGGGCCATCATGCACGACCAGATGCAGCGCACCAGGATGAACTACAAGTGGAGATTGTTCTTTGCAAATACCCTATCGGCTTACTTGACAGAGATGGGAGTGCTATGGGACAAGTAGAATGATGACATCGAGGCTAAAGCTCAAGGACCATATGATGTTACTCATGTACTAGAGCCAAACAGGGGAAGGGCCTCTAAGCTCACAATTCAACAGTTGTTTAAGCAGATGCAAGCTGATATGCAAGAGAACAGGGTTGAGTTAATAGCGGCTCGTGCAAAGTTGAGTGCCACTAGAGATGAGTTGATTCAGACTCGTGCGGATCTAAGCCGAGTCCAGTCTGAGAAGGAAACTATGATGAGGGAGGTATCACTACTCCTCCGTGTTTTGGTTCAACGTACAGATATAGATATCGCACAGCTTATTGCATCATCCACTGCTAGACCATCAACTTCTGCTCCTTCTATAGTCCCTGAGGCTCCATCCTTCATGCCTACTGAGGCTTCCGTGCCGCATGCTATAGACTCAGCTCCACTTGGAGATGATAGGACTGTGACCAAGCTCCCTATTCATGAGGATTCCATTGCTAGGCCAGAGGGGGCCATGATAGATGTCGTGGATGCTTCGAGTACCCACTCAGTTATTGTTGCTACCTCCGACCCGGCTTCTCAAACCACTGATGTTGATGCTCTTCCGCAGACCGCGAAGGAGCTCTCCACCTTGACTTGAGGGAGTTTCTTCTCACCTTACTCTACTTTATTTGTGTGCATTGGGGACAATTCATGGTTCTAAGTGTGGGGTGGGGGTTATTCATTTTTTTTTTTTGTGGATGAATGTACTTAACTATTACAATGTTTGTTGCTTTTGACATTGTTGAGGTTGTAATATTCACAGAAGTAATGACCTGTAATAGTTAGTAAATTCATCTATATGTAGTAACTCTCAGTCTCTTGTTTTTTCCAGTTGTAGTATTGTGTCTAGTTGTAGTAAGTAGCCTTATAATAATTATAAAAAAAAATTAGAAAATAGAGAACTTTTCCCGATGACGGACTACCTGGACAGTTCTCTCGAGGGATTAAGGTCCTTGGAAAAATACAAAAATATTTTCATTTGATTCTTCAAATTAGTGTTAGTATTAGGAGATTGACATAACAGTGACGAGAAGCACAAAAAAAATATATTTAGCCTTGAGTAGTTAGTAAATTTAATTTATTAGGCAATAATCCCCCTTGATTTTTCTTTGGCCATCGGTTCTTTTCCAAGGGATGAATTTTTGAACCGGGTATTAGTTTTTCTTTTTAGAGTAGTGTAGGATGTAAAGACTCAGACTGGATTTAGCACATTCTGTGACTTGGTTGATACTAATAGAGTTAGACCTGAGCATGTGGATTATAACTTTCTCCATGAGTTTGTGAGAACTATTTTTGCCTTGAAAAGTTGAATAGCTTTTTTTTACGCTTAGGCTCATTGTCTTGACTCCTGTACTAACTGTGCGCTATGTGCATTAAAATTGTGGCTTAACTCTGTACTTTCTTTGATTAAAAGTTGAAATGTAGTCATCCTAAGTGAATCATGTGTCAATGTGAGGTGAGATTTTTGTATAAGTCTCATGTAGTACATTTGTATCTAGAACTTGCCTGATATGTGAGTTGAAGCGAAATCTTAGGTTTTGCTCGGTTTGAAATATGATTTTAGGCCTTCTTTGATCCTTCTGAACTATAATGCTACCACAAATAAAACCATCCCTAATAATCCATTTTGATCCTGTAGACTTTTTATTTGGCACCTACATTACAAGCCTATACCATTTTGTTTTTAATTGAGACTTTTGATCCTTTTACCTCTTAAAGCACTTTAATTGTGAAATGTGCGCTAAATGAAGTAAAGAGGGGATTCGGGTGGATTTAGAGTAAAACCAATGAAAAGAAGAAGGGTAAACTTATTTTGTAAAATAATACACCACTAGTGAGAAGTGTAGAAGTATAGAAAGAAAGAAAAATCTAGAAAAGAAAAAAAAACAAGAGAATAAATCGAGATCTTGTTCTTGCTAGTGAGGTATAAATTATAGTAGCGCTTAAATAAAAAATGAAACCTTGTTGGGAGTGATTTTAGTTGAAAAATGTAAGTTGGGATTGAAGAATTTGCGCTTAAAGTTGATTATGTGATGTCTTAAAGTGCTTAGGAGGGTGAATCATTATTCCTAAATAAATCCTACCCATCTCTTAGCGCACATTACAACCATGAAAAGTCCTAATTGATTTTAGATCGAGCAAGCTTACATTAGTAGAGATTTATATTAAGGGCAAGCTTATGGTACCTTTTGTGCGCATGTGAACTTCTTTGAGAGAGTGAGAGAATTCTTCTATTGTTTGAAGTCCTTAAATTATGTTCAAATTTTATTTGAGTGTGCGGACTATCTTTCTCTGTTTTGTGTTGATGGCACATGTTTCATGATGGATAGGCGACTTTATTAAACTTTTCAGTCAGAATGAGTAAGTTGGCCTGAAAGTAGTTATGCTAAGGAGTTAGTTTCTGACGTTGAGATGTCCCGAATTTGCTATTTGATTGGATTGAACTGTTCAACAGCTTGCCTGGCACGTTATTAACATAGAGAAGGAAGTCCGAGAATGCACATGCAAGGGGCTAATTGTTGGTATCAACCAAAGTCATGGGTGCTTAAGCTTAATTGAAATGTGTGGCTTAATAGGGATAAGCTTAGTTTTATTCGATCGATTGTGGGTTGATTCTACTTTGCTCAAGGTCGAAGAAAGGATTAAGTGTGGGGTGGTGATGTTGGGCATATTTTTATATGTTTTAATGTTACTTTACTCATGTTTTAACTTCTTTTTTATGCTATTTGATCTTTAGAATGCCCAACATGGTTTAATTATTGGTTTTATGACTAATTGAGTTGTATGTGATGATTTAGGGTGTTTGGAGTGCAAAAATATGAAGAAAAGATGCTCCAACTAGAGGAGAAGAGGGTTGATGCGTTGCATCCAACCTTGGAAAGAAGTCTAGTTGGTGCACCCTTAGCAGTGAAGTCAGACCATAGCATTCGCACCTGGGTATATCAGAGATGGAGGAAGCATCCACCCTAACATGAGAAGTTGAAGAGTGGAGGACGATGTAGATGCGAAGCATCCACCCGAGCATCAATCCCTGAAGCTGAGTTGGATTAGGAGTAGGTGAACTGTGTCCCACGACTTTTGTACGCAATATATAAGCCAAAAACGCGTCTTTTAGGGCATCGAACATATTGGGAAGCGAGAAAAAGCCACGACAAAGCTTGAAAATCACAAAATTCGTCTTGAGTACTTATTTTTTCCTTCTTTATTGATTTTTATGCACTCTTGGGAATTATTTGATGATTGTATGAAAATGAGTGGCTAAGAACTTATTGTTTTAGGGTCATGGGTGATACATGAATGTTGATATTTGAAGTTTAATTTGACAAAGTTGATTTTATCATATTGGGTTGTTTATTTAATTATATTTTTAATTAATTTTCTGAGTAGCTAACAGTGAATTACTATCTACGAATCTACAGTTGAACTCGAAAGTGGGAATTCTAGATTGCATATAGAATTAAATAGAGCAAGTTCTTGAACCCGGGCATCAGGGAGCGGATTCTCGGTTAGGATAGAAATATACCTAATTGCCTTTCTTGGTTGAAATACAGGAAGTATAAATACATTTTTTTTAATCTTAATTCCATAGACATATAGGCATTAAGTTAGCTTGAATATGCGAGTAAGAACTCGACAGATTCTTATAAGTAATATTAACCCTGTCAATCAACAATCCAGATAAATCAATTAGTCATTTTAAGCTAAGAATGAGACACGATTGTTAGCTAATCTGGAATATTATCTCCTAATGATTATTATCCGGAATTGTTTAATTATTTTGGTTGGTTTCTAGTTAATTCATTGCTTGATAGTTTTAGGTAGTAAATTAGTCACTTATATATCTTGTGATAATCTCTTGAATCGATAAGTTATTTGAGTTTGAATCAATCAAAAGTTAATCTTAAGTCTTCGTGGGAACGATACTCTACTCGCTACTCTATTACTTGACGGCCACGTATACTTATGTGAGTGTGTTTGGCTGCAACAGACGGCTGGTTGGTGGTATTGTCCAAAACCATGTCCTGCTCAATTAGAGCCGATAAGTGGTTTTTTCTTTGGATATTGTTTCTGTCAGTGGAGTATTCCCCAGAGATGGGTCTTTTTCCAATTCTATTTTCGATCAATGTGCTTAGTTTTGGACGAGTTTTATAGTTTAGTTTTTGAGAGCTAAGAACTTACATGTGGTGGCATCAAAAATATTGACATTGATACCTGCTGCTTGAGATGTTTCTAACTTCCCGTAAGTTGATAACTTTTTCTTCCCTTTGTGGAATGTAACAGTCTTCCATTCCCCGTTTTTCTTAGATGATCGCTCTTGCATTAGGCAACCTTGTTCTTTGTCACCCATTTCCTTTGATGCTTGATTGGTTTTTTGTTGTTGAGTATTTGTGTGTTGCCCTGTTAAGTGGCCTAGATGGCCATATTTTTTGCAGGGATGACCACAGTTGCTAAGTGGCCTGCTAAGTGGCCTAGATGGCCACAGCTTGTCGGAACCAATCCACCAAAATGGTTTAACTGATTTGTTTAGAGGCAGTTCTACCCAGAGTCTGGCATATCGTCCCCGTAGAGCAGCTGATATACAAGCGTCAACTTTAAATAGCCTTCCAATTGTGTTGCCCACTTTTTTCAGGATTTCCCCATCATAGAACTCTGTGGGGAGATGGGGTAGGCGTATCCAAATTGTTGTGAATGTTTTTTTAGCGGTCGATGGGAAAAAATTTGGTTCCTAATGTTGCACTAATCGGAAGTGGCCAAAGATGAACCACGGTCCATTTTGTAGTGCATTTTCCATATTTTCCTCTTTATTGAATTTTACTATGTAGTATTTTTCACCAAGATTAATTAGTGAAAAGGCCTTTGTTGGATTCCAAAGGTCTATCAGTTTACATTTTAGGATTTGGTAGAGGAGTCTCTTTCCTTATAGTTTAATAATTACCGAGAATCTTCATGGGTAATAAATACGTTTTTCATCTTCCCCGATTATAAGGATTTTATACTCTTTTTTCTGGGCATCAGAAACGTTTTCCCCTTCTTCTTCATTGGTATCAACAGCCATTGGGGCTAGGTGGGGGTGGTGTTGATATTGAAATGCTTCTTTCTTGTTCATTGGTTAGTAGCATGTCCTTGTGAGGTAGGTTCGGGATTATTTAATGGATGTGAATTAATGTCCAGTGGTTTAGGAGGTATTGTCCCTAGGTCAATGTGTTGGGCCATAGTTTTTCCGGTACAAAACTGTTTTTTTGAGAATGTAGATATAAATATTTTAGACTTTATGAAACCTTTGCTCTCTTTTCAAAATGTATATACTATCCTTATTTCAAAACGATAAGCTTTAAACATGAGTAGGTCATACACCTTTAAGCACTAACTAAGTAGAATATAGACATTTAATTTTCTAAACCTAGTCTAAGTTAGGGATGTTCAAAACCGAACTGAAATTGTTAACCGTATCGAACCAATGACTTATTAGCTTATTGGTATCGGATTATCGAGGTAATGGACAGTGAACAGATTGAGATTTTATAATTAATGGCTTAACGGTTTGGGGCGGATTACTCAATTTTCTTATCGGATAAATCGTTAACTCGTTAAGAATTTTAATATTTACGCTTTCCTATGGATCTTGAAGTAGCAAAAATTCCTAAGACTCGATGTCCATTCCAATTTATAACTTTTTCACCTGAATTTTCAGTTCTATCCAGCTCATCGGGTCTGCTAGGATGCGTACAGGAAGGCAATCAATAAAAACACCCGTAAAAAAGAATCCATTTCAATATTATACCAAATTTTTTATTTGGTTTAGCCTATAAACCACGAGATAACCGCCTGATAATCGTTAATCTGATACCAATCCGCTCGTTGCTTATTGGATGGTTAGCAGATTACTATATTTATAATCCAATAACCGATAAGCCGAACCGTTAAGCGTAATTATCCGCCCGATAAACACCCCTAGTCTAAGTCCGATGGAGCTATCTTAGGTAGATTCTAGGGGGTGCCTAACACCTTCCCCTTAGAAGAACAAGAACGCTTACCCAGATCTCACTGGTTAGCAGACTAATAGAATATTGATTTAACAATTAAATAGGTACCCTAATATACCTTTAGATATTATGTGGCAACTCTTTTTCATCATCAACAGGAAAACCACTAGTTAAATCTTGTTTTGACTCGTGCAAAATAAGATGTAACAATTAGGATTTAACTCGAGACCTTATGGTTCTTCATCCACGTCATTCCATGACATGTGAAGATGACTAGCTATCATTGTATTAGACTAGATTCTTGTTTCGTTAAAAATTAATTTAAGTGCATTTATGTATGAGAGAAAATGTTTGCTCTTTAAATCAAAGGAGAGACCCAAAAAAGATACGCACACACATACAAAATATTGGCTTTCTAAGGTTTTTTTTTTTCTTCTTCCTCTCATGCTTTTCAAAGTCATTTAGACATGTAATATGACAAATCACGTTAATAAAGAAATATCAGGTACTTCACTTGAAAGGCTGTACGCTCAACTTGTGTTGTTGGAGACACTCTCTCACTCATATTAATTGCTTCTATCATCTTACCTCTCTGCTAATCCTAGAGAGCTTGCTTTTGTTTGGTGCCCCTGCATTTGTAATAAAACTTTTTATGCTTTGACTAGGAAAGCTGTTCTGGTGAAGATGATGTGATGTATATTTTGGGTAGCAGTTAACATGTCACTTAAGGTAGATACGGCGGTGCAAAATATTATTTATCCAATTAAACCGCGTATGAGGTAATTACAAGTCAATTATGTTAAGAGCATTCATTAGTAACATGGTACTATGGTATAAATAAATATAAATAATTAATGTCGAACTCAATAAGTCAAATGAGTCATGCTAGAACCTCGAACTAGAATCTATTAAGTTTAAATATTGAATTCTTTCTTGTACAATAGGCTGCTGCAGCGAACCTATTTACGCTTTCTTCGAACTATGTATTGGATTTAACGAGTAATGGGCTTTCTTATTTGCCAATTGGACCGAAAACAGATGGATCATGAACAAGCTGAAACATTGCGGAAGATCAAGAATAATAAAGAGGAATTTACATAGAATACAACTTATTTATAACTTATTTAAATAAGTTACAATAACTTTTATAAAGTTACATAAATACATTTTTTTTAAATTTAAAGCGCTTCTGTTTATGTGTGAATATGTTAAATGGGTATTAATTTGACATTTTGGACGTGTGAAGTCCAAACGGGATGAGTATGGGTGAAAATAGTTGTTTCAAAATCAAGATGGAAAATGAGGTCCATAAAATTCGACAAAATCGACTAAGTTTGCATAAGGTCCGTCTTACAGCAGATTTTGGTGAAAGTGTGTAAGGAATTTGGAAAATCTTAAAACATGAAAATTGTAGGTCTTTGAAATAGCTTTCCAACGATATATTGTGGAGCCAAAATGGAGCTCTGTGCAAAACGTTATGCGTATTTTACAGAACAGTGTGCAACCACCGCGCCTGGACCGCGCCCTGACCGCAACCGCGGTCGTGAGGCAGTGTTCCTGCTATTTACCACGATCGGGACCGTGGTCAGGACTACAGGGACGCGGGGGCGGACTTGGGGAGTCATTTTTTTAGCCCTATTCGTCCCCCACAGCCCCAAAATATAAAAACTTGCTCTAGAAAGGAAAGCTCTCAAAAACCTAACTTCTTAAGGGTTACTCCACCATCCAAGGTAAGTTCTAATGGTGATTCTAAGTTAATTTTAATTTTCCAACATCTTATTAACATGGGTAAACCCTCCATATCATTAGATATTTGATCGGTTCATCATTGTTGAGAGAACGAACCCTAGAACTCGAATTCAAGGGGATTCAACTTCAAAGAGGTAATGTTTTCACCCTCTAATTGATTCTAACATTGGTTTAATAATTATAGACCCTAGTTCATGAGATATGAGTTGATGGGTTTGATAGAAAAGCATGAGTGGTTATAGGTTTGGTGTGTTGATTGTTGATTATTGGTTAAGGATGTTGTTTATCTTATGGGTGATGAAGAATAATGTTGATTATAACCATTTGAGACTTTAGAATTTATCTAGGAGCAAGAGAATGGGTTATTGGGTGTAGAAACACCATTAATAAGGGCCAAAACATGACTATTGTGGCTAATTTGGAATCCCTTTGACTTGTATTGATATAAATTAAAGTTGAAAGGGTTGGCGAATGTTGTATTACACTCAAGAGCAGGAAGTTAAGCTATGTGAGGCTAACTTTCTATGTTTGGGAATGTTAATGATTCTCCCTACACTATGTTTCTTTTACCACGTTACCAATTGCCTCAGAAATATAGTTAAGCTCAGTTCCTTGAATAGTTGCAGAACTTCTATTCTCTAGCTTCGCAACTCATTCATGACTTTTATTCTGAACGTTGTGAAATCAGTGTGTAATCAATATAGACTTAGGTTGATGCCCATGAGTCTCAGTCTAGATTACTCAGCATGCCATAAACAGTTGAAGTTTCAATCTTCATAGTCAGTTCATGAATACATGTCTCAGTCTAGCTCTATTCAGCATTCAAGTATCATGTTACTCAGTATGGTTCAGTATTTCAGCATCATGTATTTCAGTATGATTCTCAGTTCTTGAATGTTGAACACATGTATTTGGGCCTGAGGCCTTAGTTTATATGCTTTATGCATACTTGGGCCTGAGACCGTAGTTTATGCTTTATGCATGTTTGGGCCTGAGGCCATAGTTTATGCTTTATGCATTTTTGTGCCTAAGGCCGTAGTTATGTATAAGTATACTTGGGCCTAAGACCGTAACTTGTGCACATATATATTGGGCCCGAGGTCGTAGCTTATTCAGATAAACAGGTTGTTCATCATTCAGAAGAGGGCGTATTCATATCCTTACTTTCTTTGTTCAGTTCATTTATCAGTTATCATATATCAGTTCAGTTATCAGATATCAGCTCAGTTATCATTTCAGTTTTAGTTTCAATAGTTATCATTTCAGTTATCGATTAATAATTCTCAGTTATCAACTTAGTTTCAGTTTCAGATTATAATTCTTTCTTTTAGTTGCTTTATATACCAGTGCAATTCAAATGTACTGACGTCCCTTTTGCCCGGGGCCGGCATCTCACGATGCAGGTAATGATTTACAGGTTGACGATTCAGAGCACTAGGATTTTCGTACCAGCTATTTGGTGATCCCCAGTTCTTTCGGGGCAGTATCATTACCTTAGAGTCTTCAGTATTTCAAACAGTTAGTGTTCAGTACTTCATTAGAGGCCTCATAGACTAGAGTAACAGTTAGACAGAGTCGCAAGCTTTTCATATTAAGCTATGTTGGCTATATATATGTTCAGAATTGTATTAGTAATTCCGCACTTTGAATTATATCATCCAGACTTTCAGTATATCAGCATGTGTTAGTTTATCTTCCGCATTTAGTATGTTATGATATCACATGTTGATTCAGCCAGCCAGTTACTTCGCTCGGTCACATGTAGTCATGCACCAAATGTCGTGTTACGTCCAGGCCCAGGTTCGGGACGTGACAGCTTCTTTTTCTTGATAAAGTAAAGTCATAAATCAAATCAAATAGTATATGTATTACTGCAAATTGAAGAGAGATCTAAGCTTGCTAGTCTACTTGTTAATCTATCATCATTTGCTTGCTTGGTTAATCTCCTAATAAGACTGTTTAAGATAATTTCAATTATATATATTTGGAATCTAAAAAAGTGAGTACTAATTAGTTGAAGGGAAGGAAATTGAAATTTGTGTGAATGATGAACCCGAAAATTTAAAGGCACTTCTCTTTCTTGATAACGAATTTTGATTGACTGACACTAGAAGTTGATTCGGTAAAAGATGGAGGTGCGTTGGCGCGGAGAGAACGGAGGTGATGACTAAACTCATACTCCCTTGACCAATTGACTTGCCCAAAAGCCACCCCGATCCCTATTTTTTTTCTTCCATTTTACTATCTCTTTCTATCTATAGAAAGTAGTATTAGTACTCCACTCACCCAACAACCACGAACCACCCTTCCTATATATAACCCATTCCCCTTCTCAAAATAATGGTTTTGATGTAACTATTCATTTCCATCCTCACTACTGACGCTTATATTATACTCCCCTAGATGACATATTTCACTTATTCAGAATTTATTTGACTAGATTTTGAAGTTAAATTAAATTACTTTAACTCAATTAAAAATTAAATTAAAATTTAAATATTCAAAAACTATATAAATAGTACTGCAAGTTGTAAAAATGATAAAATAATAATTTTAAAATATTGATCAAACTTAAAAGACTTATGTCATTTAAATTGAGACGGAGGAACCAATAGAAGACTAAATGAAAGGCCCATATATTATAGCAGCAAAAAATGGTCATCTTGTTGACTTACACTTCTCTTTCCCATGTTCTCTCCTCGAGAATTTTTTCTTTCTTCGTTCATCCGAAATCGACGGCGAGGATCTTTCTGATCATCTTCTTCATCCATTGATCAAGAAAAAAGGATTAAGATGTATGATGCTTTCCAATAAATAATGCAGAATTTTGTGCCCTATTTCGCACAGAACAGAAATTTCCAACTATCTCTCTCTCTCTCTCATTAATTCAGTGATACACTCATCTTAAATACCCCTACTACTATTTAATGTTACTATTTGTTTCCTTTTCTTTATCTCTGAAATGTTAGCACAAAAATTCCTCTAGTTTAAATTCCTCGAGATTTGTTTGCTTAATCTCAGGAATCTTTAACCAATGCATTACCCATCCAGCTCATTCATCTCAGAATATATGGTCTTCTTCTAAACTTTTCTTTCCATATAAATATACATATTGAAAAAAAAAGAATCTTTGATTGATCTCTTTCCATCCACTGCTGTAAACACTATTCTTTTTGACAACCAAAATCAACTTCTGGGCTGGATTTTCAACAATGGGTTGTAAGAATTCGAAGCCAAATGTATGCCAAAAATGCAAGACACACCATTCTCCAGTGCACCGCAGCTACTCTATGTATAAAAATCTTCCTATTGATACTAACACTAATGGTAGCTTTCATCTGGTCTCTCTCACTTCCTCAACATTAGGATCTCTGAGGCTTGATCCACTGAACAAAAGTATCAAAGATGATCATTCGTTGTTCAGCGATGAAGGGAAGATTTATAAAGAAGAGTTCGAAACAGGGTTGATTGAGGCAAAGACATGGTCCCAAATGATCAATGAGAAAATCCCCAAAATGGTTCCTCAGACGCCCATTACAACTCCTCCTGGCGAACCAGAGAATGTGAATGTTTGGGAATTGATGAAAGATCTGGAAGATAGTGATCCTCTTAAATCGCCTCATCATGTTCGTAGCTTTTCTTTCCATGTCTTTCCAGATCCTTATGATCATCAGCTTACTCCCAGACTGAAATCAAACTATCAAGTAACAGAGTATAGATTGGTGCAACATGGTAAACACAAACTGGTTCTTTACTTCACAAGCGTAAGAGGGGTAAGGAAAACATACGAGGATTGTTGTCATGTTCGGATGATTTTGAAGGGATTAGGTGTTAAGATTGACGAAAGAGATGTATCGATGCATGCAGGATTCAAGGAGGAGTTGAGAGAGTTATTAGGAGAGGAATATAGTGCTAGGGGTTTGCCTAGGGTATTTCTGGGGAGACAATACATTGGTGGGGTTGATGAAATATGCAGAATGCATGAAGATGGGCAGCTTGAGAAGGTAGTAGAAAGCTGCGAAAAGGCAGAAGATGGAGTTTGCGAGGCCTGTGGAGATATGAGGTTTGTGCCATGTGAAACATGCTATGGGAGTTGTAAAGTATACTATGAAGCAGAGTATGATGAAGACGATGAGTGTGGCTTCCAAAAATGCCCAGGTTGTAATGAGAATGGACTAGTACTATGTCCAATTTGTTGTGATTAGATTTCATCAGTTTTATGGTGCTCTCAAGTTCAGGTACTTGCTGTGGATTCTCACATGACCAGCTTTGTATTACAAAGATAAAGATGGGCGGCCAAGGTTAGCCTAAACTAATAGGTACAAGCGGATCTAACGCGGTTTTTACGGGTTCAACTGGACGCATTGCTTTCCTCTTGAACTATGTATACATATGCAAAAGAACTTAAAATATGTACATATAATAAGATCATACTCATTCTAAACCCACAGACTCTAGATCTTGAATTTTCTGCTGATGGGCAAGGTTCAAGCACCAAAAGTTTCAAGCTTCAGTTAGCCACCAGATTATCCCACTTCACTAGCACAATAGTAGCAGTAGTGAAAGAGTAGTAGCACTTATCCAACAAAAAGACATGATTGAAAAGGTTCAAATAATGGCTTTTGCAGCATTTGGCATAAAATGGAGTCCAGTTTGTTTGATGGATTACGAAGCTTTACCAAGCATAGGCTACTTGACAGTAGTTGAATGATCTGAATAATAAATACTAGTACCTTAAAGTAGTTCTGAGGATTTTAAACCACATGAAAGCAACAATCTCTGTGGTCTGATCCTTCCTCGGCCACCGCGGATAGCTGGAGCTTAGGTCCCAGCCGTCCTTTTCTTTTTTGGACTTGCAATTTTAGGCACATTCAAAGCAATAATGTGCTTACAACTCCACAATGAAGCAAGTTAACTTTGCCACTAACACGTATCATTAATGAATGAGTAATGCCAGCTTACTGAAAAACATGACATGGATGATCAACTTGCAATGCAGGCAAGCGTATTAGTTACTCCACATTGTACTTCCACGAGGAAAAGAAATCAAATCGATTGATTGCAAAATATCAACATGTTACCACAATGTATTAATCATATGTAGATCATGTAGCCCACTCTCATTTGAATACCGAAAACTACTTTATCTAGCTAAAACTTTTAATATTCACATTCATGTAAAATCTTAAGTCTCCATGAAAAGCTTAAAACCTTTGAACAACTCCATATTGGCAATGTTGTGTCAACCCTATTTACCTCTTTAGTCCATTTGCAGAGGAACTGTTTCTTTTTTGACACCATTATTACCCAAATCAGCAGCCACCTTGGCAGCCCGATTCAGAGCATCTGAAACCCAAAGAGCTCCCTTGGAGAAGTAACTACTGTTAACCACAGTAGTTGCAGCAGTTACGGCTGTTTTCCCTGTAAAAGACACAGCGGACATGGTAAGTTCAGAAAGATGGTACTTCTCATCCGCGGATTTAACAGTCTCCATGCCAGACTGAATTCTATCAGTAAGCCCCACTCTCTTGCTGAGCTCTGCCACCTTTGCTGCTGCGGTGGATGAGACCTGATATGATTCATCAAATGCTTTGGCTTTGGTTAGCGCATCCTTACTTAGTTCATATCCCTTCACTATCATGGTTTCAACTACGTGCTGTGCCATGGTCACAGCTTCTCCAGGAGTTGAAACGAACTCATTTGTGTGAGTGACCTGCTAGTTTACAGCATAATTTCAACAACATCAGGAAAGCTGCAGCATAAAGAGAACCCCTGGAAAGTGGAAATAGGGGAAGAAAAAACAAAAGAAAGACTGTTTGGATGGAGAAGTGGGTTGGTAAAGAAGTTCTTTGTTCTGACATCTCAACTGACATACTTCTGCCAATAGAGTTTATAGCTTTCCGAGTGAACTTTTCCCAAAACAACTAGAAAGAATCAACCTGATCTTTTGGAAACTAAATTATTATGACAATACAGAAATACTTTTACCAAGACAAGGATAACAAAAGGAAATGAAGACCAGTAAAGCTTATACTCCCTCCGTTTCAATTTATGTGAACTTATTTCCTTTAATCCGTGAAAAAAAGAATGATCTCTTTTCATATCTAGAAACAATTTACCTTTATGCAATGATTTATAGTCACACAAAATATATGTACCTCATTTTACACCACAAATTCAAAAGTCTTATCTTTTTTCCTATAACTTCGTGCTCGATCAAATAGGTTCACATAAATTGAAACGGAGGTAGTATTAACTAAGTATCCTCAGCTCTAGAGCTCAACGAAAAACTGTTATGCATGAGGAGCTCAGTTCACAAACTGGATACTCTTTGTGTGTGTTGTCCCCGTGTGTGCTGTCCCCTCGCAGATGAGTCCTTCCGGGCTATCTCCTATTACTTTACCCGTGAATTATATAAAATTTATTTACATATAACCTCATAGACAAGCAATAAGAGAGTTGATTGTCCAGAAAAAACAAGGCAAACTTTAATTAAAAAGGAGATCACACGCAAAAAACTACCGCATAGCTGCTTCCATTCTCCACCTTATCCCTTGAGTTATTCCAAGGATCATATTCATCTATTTGTGCTTCCAAGCGAGATACACGAACACATTGATCTAATATAGTGGATCCCTGAATCAAGGTTAACAAAGTTAAGAATTTATCTGACACATAATATCATGTATAAATTTAGTGAACGTATAGCAGCTAAGAAATAATTCTAGCACTTATATTCGATGGCATATGTATAATTAAAAATAGAGAGAATAAGAAAAGGAAGAAGAAGAGCACAAGGATAGCACACAGAGCTATTTAAAAAGAATTTCCAGAGTTGCACAAGCTGTTAATTTATGTTCGGCTAGCAATCAAAAGGCTAGTACACTTACAAATGGAGAAAAACAAGGGACCAATCTAAATTAGAAGTTCAAACAATATAAAGCAAATTGACGTATAACTACTTAGGAATCTAGATATAAATACAAATATAGTATTTTTTTTTCATTGAGGCTTCGAAAAGTGGAGTTTAGCTAGCTACTGCTAGCTCCTATTTTGGTAGTTAATTGACTACCTCTCTCTGTTAAAACAGAGAATTTAAAAGCTTTAAAGGAGACAGTAAGAAGAAACCTAGCAAACATCATTACAGGACTTTACTGGTTAATTTTAACTTTTACAGAAGTTGTTGAAGACGATCCTATTGATGTACATCTTGGTGGTATCAGAACTATAAACTTGACCCAACGGCATGTAAACATGCAGCATTAAATATTTTACATAATTCACCTTGCAGTTTATTTCTGCTAAATAGAACTATCCTATTAAGTAATAATGGAGTCAAGCAGAAACTTGAAGTACAGTAGTTTCCAGCAAAATAAGTATCTTTGAACGTAATATAGGCTATAGAAGCATGTTCGCCCATCATGCAGCATTAAATATTTAACAAAATTCACCTTGCAGATTATTTCTGCTAAATAGAACTATCCTGACAATGGAGTAAAGCAGAAACTTACACTAAGTAATATAGCAGTTTCCAGCGCATAAGTATCTTTGAACGTAACATAGGCTATAGAAGCATATTCGCTCAATCTGCATTCAGTAAAGGCAACTATTAAAATCAGGAAAGGGTAAACATCGTCCAGTTTTTTCATACAACTAATTAATAAAAGCATCAAGCTATCTGTCTCTGTTCCTTTCTTTAAAGTTTAAACATTCTACTGACTAGTAAAGTTTGGGAAGCCTTATAGTGAGTATCAGGACATTGACATCATATCCTTCGCTGGACACAAGAGGCACATGCACATGGGTTTGCTAATATCGAACATTATCAGATGCATGACCTTGTTCTCTCTACTGCAAACGTCTCAGAAATTTCAACCATAATAGAAACACATGCTCTCTTCTTGACATTTTAATATTCGATATATTCAGAAGAAGTAACAGGGGAAAAAAGTGGCAAGATGTGTCTTATTTGACATATTTCGTAAGACACAATTGCAGTAGGCCATGCAAACATAATAATATTGATTAGGCGTTCAGCCAGTAACTCTTAAATTATAGAGCAATTCTGGAAACAAATTAAATCACCAAGAAAAAGTTTACAGCACCAACAATAATCAGCTCGAAATCACAACTATGATGTAGCAGAAATTGCAAAACTCAAAACGAATGAAAAGCTACCTGATGATCTCTACTTGTTCAATTTCACCACAGTGAGAGAAAAATTCATAGACATCTTTCTCCGTAGCTTTGGGAGAAAGACTTGTGACTTCCGCAGTGTAATAACCCAGATACATGGATATAGACACAGTTCAAACTCCCAAAATAAAGGTGAATTAACCTGAAACAAGAACACAAATCATTCAGAGCTTAAATATTTGAATTTCAAGTGAAATAATAAAATATTGTCTGAAGGTGCAGTTTAAGTGAAATACTAGTTTTCCTACCATCATAAATCGTCAAGTTTTACAAACTTTTTTTCTAAGCAAGTTCATAGCCAAACACAACATCAACTTCCAAAAAACTTGTTATCAACTTCAATTTCAACTATTCCTTTTTCTTTTCAACTTCGACTGAAAAATTGTCCAAATGCCTACTAAACAATTTGACCTTGAAGAGAAATTAGGCGTTCTAACAAAAGCATAGATTTTCTAAATCTCATACAGTCATATTTACAAGAATCTACCAAGATATTCACGAATAAAATCGGAAGGTGAAAAGTTGCTAGAATTGGAGATAATACATATATTAGGGTAAAGCGAAGGGATTTCAGTAACCAGAATCCGTACCTTAAAAGGAGGAACGATTGAATTTACAAATGCATCTAAAGTTCAATAAACAAATAGAAATTCATTTATTGGAATTGGAATCTCCGCATAAAGAAATGATACAAATCAGAATTTACCTGATAATATGGTCAACGCCCAACGGAATGTAGCAATTCTACGAGGGCCAACTGTTTGCTTGCGAGTTGCGGCCTTTAAAAGGGCTCTCTACCTGTTGTTGGCATCTCTGACGCGCAAATGCAGCCGTGATACAATCAACTCTTATACTCCTATAATATAGAAATTCTATAATAATATACCTCTTGTATTCTCACAAAAATTATGTATTTGGTTAAAGACGGACGACGATAAATATTTATTCAATTATTTGATTAAAATATATGATAAACATAAACATGTATCTTTCAAAATATTTAAATGGGAAATGACTCACAAATCACTTAATAAGATATACCAATAATATTAAGGCGAAATGACTTCTTGACCACTTAAACTTGTAGGGTTTTTAAAAGTCGATACATGAACTTACACTTTTTCCATTTGAACACTACAACTTGATGAAATGGATACTAATAAACATATTTGACCGTTGACTATGCTTGTGTAGAAGCGGAACAACTGACATGGCTAAATTGTGTGCAAATCACTCTACAAAGGCACATGGATAGTATTGTTTTTATTAAAATAAAAATAAAAAAGAGACATTTCCATTTCCCTTCTCTTTTACTCCCATCTTCCTACAAAACTCCCACCTCCCCTTCCCCCCTGCTCCTTCTATTTTACCATATTAATGAAGTCAAGCATTTTAATTTTGGAACATAGCTGCTTCTGGCAAAACATATAACATAACCAAACAAAGAAAAAAACTCAGAACCTTAGGACACCCCAACGCACTCACGTAACTCCTTCCAAGATATCAACACCATACTCCAATAACCACAAGAAAACGAGTCTCGATGCCTAGAAAATTAATCACTCACCACAACAAAACTCTACACAAGAGCTACAAGAAATAATATTTAAGTTGACAGCCCTTCATTTGTTCCAAAATTTCATGAAGAAAATAATGCTCAAGAGATCTCCCCAAATTAAAGAACAAGCAAACCCCTGTTCCAACAAACTTTCAACTCCAGATGATATAGTCCAATCTCCAGATAGAACCTCTCTAGATTGTTATACCTCCGAAATAGCCGCCGAATCGAGACGGAGGACAAGTTGCTCAATTAATTCATTGGATTTTTCAGAAGCGCAAGACAAAAATAGCCGTCGACTTTGTGAAGAAGCAGTTGGAAACTCGCCGGATATATCACTGTTGCAATCACTGAAAGCTGAGGAACTTGAGTTACTACTGAGATCGGTGAAGGTTCTTCCCAAATAGGTGAAAATTGATTGAACTTCAGTCTCCATTATTAGAGTTTATGTTTGCAGTTTCCATTATCGGAGCTTTTGTTTACAGTTCGTGCTAGGAGGCGAAGAATAAAAGAAGGGAAAGAGAAAAAAAATAAAAATTTAATAAATTAATTTTGGAAAAAGACAGGGCCCACAAATTGGGATCTTCAACATACAAGTGTCAACAAAATGTGAATGAATGGATGATGTGGCTATATAAAATATTAAATTAAATCCATGTCAGTAGCAGTTGAACAACACTCACCATCACAAGTGTTTATTAGTAGTCAAATTTTCAAGTAAAAGTGTTCAAATGAAAAACTTAAGAGTTCATATATCGGTTTTACAAATTGATACAAGTTTAAATGGTCAGGAAGTCATTTCGCATAATATTAATAACTCTATTAGATGTTAAACCCGTACACAATTTGTATTTTCTAAATTATGGTAATATTTTATTATGTAGAATTTCATGTTTTAATTTTGTTTGCTATTTATTATTCCACTTCAAATTATCTGTAAATTTACCAAGTTGGATGTCGTTCATTTTGGTGGAAGATTTCCATGGAAAAATTGCGTGGGGTACCCTATTTGGTCGCCCCCATTTAACTTATACCCGCTTTTTAAAAACTTTTAACTTGTACCCATTTTTTAAATAACTTCAGCTCCCTTTCCCTCGCTGAGCTGAAGTTCACCAGTTAAGCTAAAGTTCGCCAGTTGTAAAGACAAAACTTCAGCATACGGGGCTGAAGTTCCCCAGTTAAAAAGACAAAACTTCAGCTCTACTTCAGCTCTAGAGCTGAAGTTTCCCAGTTGCAAACTTCAGCTTTCCCAAGTTATAAAGACAATTACAAAGACAAAACTGCAGCTCTAGGGAACTTCAGCCCCGTATGCTGAAGTTACCCAGTTACAAAGACAAAACTTCAGCTCTAGAGCTGAAGTTCCCCAGTGTAACTGGGGGAACTTCAGCCCCGTATGCTGAAGTTTTTGTTTTTATAACTGAAGAACTTCAGCACCGTATGCTGAAGTTCCCCAGTTACAATGACAAAACTTCAGCTCTAGAGCTGAGTTCCCTAGTGTATTCAGCCCAGTTACAAGACAACAACTTCAGCTCTAGATCTGAAGTTCGCAAGCTACATCAGGCTCGTCTTCTAGAATGCTGAAGTTTTGGGTGATTGCCTTTGCTACTTCAGCCCCGCATGCTGAAGTTATGCGCAAAAGCGGGTACGGATGTAATTTTTTTTACAAAGCGGATATAAGTTAAACATAAAAAGTGGGTACGGATGCAAAAGCCCCGATTCCCATTATATAACGGGCTTAATAGTTTTTCCATTCTAAGATACCTTTTCCTATACACCAAAACTTTTTTTTCAATAATTAGTTGCTTCTCAAATTAGGACCGGGGTGGCAGATTTGCTGTCTCTGGAATAAAAATTTGGACCACAAGGAGAGAGAGATCTCACGTAATTTAGTGCCATAATTTACATTTGACTGAAATGGCTGTCCTTTATAATGGCCCATCCCTTCTTGCACGCCTCTAATTGGCTAAGAGTTCTGACTTCTTATAATTGCTGGCCCTAATTAAGAGAATGTTTCACATTGGTTATGTAAAGAAATATAAAACTGGTTTACACTGGTTATGTGCGACTCTCTCATGAATCTAAAATTTTGATCATGGATTCTTGATTCCTTCTTTTCTATGCTTTAACTTACTTTTCGTTTTGACTCCCTTGCAACTGTTCCCCAATCTCTAGTGTCAAAAAGATTTAAGTTCTATGCACATATGTTATAAAGTATTTTTACATGTTCACTGCAATTTAATTGTTATAGAAGGTTAATACTTTATTTTGCAGGCATATAACTCAAACTCTTTTATTTGTAAGCAATAACTAATTAGACATAAACAGTAGAATATAGTTCCTAAATAACGTCCAATATTGCTCTTGGTACAGCTAGTAGAATATATAGTTCCTAAATGGTGGCCTGGTCAATTATTTGAATAGGAAAATGATCTAGCAATTTCAAGATGAATCGGATGTGCCAATTACCATCTATATTAATTGCCTCTACAGTATAGAGGCATCAGTTTTCAATACACGACAGTGATATGACACAGGTTTCTGGATTTGCTGTCGTCTCCTCTCCATAGATGAATCTTAATTCGTCAATGAGGACTCATCCTTCCCTGCATAATGTTTTTATTTGAATGAGACATTATCAAGACTCAAAGACACCCTTTTGATGAAACACAAAGCCCATGTCCCTTTCTCTTCTCGTTGAAAATGCACCACAACTATATGGCTTTGCTATCTCTAGCCTAACATTATTCCCCCTTTATTAACATCCTCATTTTGAACAGCTTGCTTAAGCCGTATAGACCATTAGTTTAAAGAACCTTTTACACTATCAGATCATTCAAAAAAAATCTATCGGTAAACTTTTGAAAATATAAATTTTAAAATAAGACAAGTTACATGCTACGATAGGAAAAATGACCTAAAGTACAGTGACGATGTGTATAACTTAACTCTTTTCAATGATGAAAGAGGTTACTGTGGACGCTGATGTGATCTCCTTACGAAGTCTTCTTTTTCCCACATCATGAAGAGAGAAATAATATATATAATTTAATAAAAGGAGCTAATCACTGTATATGTGTCTATTACTAGAATGTTCATTACTGTATAGTAAGATTCTAGATATATGGGTTATTAATTAATATCCCTGTCAAAGGACATGGATGAGACATACTTCTTATCATGAGAACAGTAATTAAATTAGTAAAGCATATTTCGAATGGTCTGAACGTTCCGATCTTAGGCTTGATAGATCAAGAACGTTTTTCAGGGTGATTAATTAATTGATAACTTTCACGCTGATCAATTCTCCTTTTTGGTGTATATATATCTTGTTCTTCCTATTATTAAGTTTCTTTACTATGTGGCCTGGATTGAATAAAAAATAAAGAAGTAAGAATTATTTTTATAGCTAATCCCAACTTGTTTGAAAAAAAATATAAACTTAAGCACTCCAAAAGGGACCTGTTGAGCACAAGTACATCTTATATATTATTTAAGCTAGGGAAACAATATCATTACAAGCACGTGTCCATATAATAAGCAACGGGAAATTACATATATATATATTAGGTCCAATATATACTACGTACACATTTAAGTTGTAAATGCTAACTAACTAATTAATGAGATTGGTCTAGCTAATAGTAGTGACCAGCAAAGCCTAGAGAGGAACAATTAAGAAGAAGTAGCAAGGGAGTACGTAGAATACGTCTATTCAATAGATGAACAAATTGAAGATTACATTAATAAACTACGAATGATTGCAGCTTCAGGACTGTCAGCATCAATGGTGGACAACAACTGAGAAAGTCGATCACTGAGATCATCCACCTCTTTATGCAAGCTTCTTATGTAGTTGCATGTTTCCTGAAGCACTTTAGATGCTGATGCCTGCAATATATATAGCAACCAGTATATATATGAGAAAATTAATCAGATTAATTAATTCTTTGACTAGTACTACAGAGAACGCATGGTTGAGGATCAGGTTTAATTTAATTTTTTCTTACCTGGTGCGCGAGAGATTTATGAAAATATTTATATATCATGATGTGAGAGAATACTAGGCAAACATGTATGTTAGTGTACAAAATTAAAAATGCCTTAATTTGTGGAACGAGGTGTTGCAGATCTTGAAAAATTAAGGTCAAATTTTGACTTACGTGCTCCATGCCTGCAGTGCATTATGGGAGTTGGGACCAAAGCATCATTCTAGTATTACGAAAACATTATGAACATAATAATCTTCTCTTTTTCAACGACAAACTTTTTACTCTTTTCAGATGTAGTCCTTAAAAAGCGAAAGAAACCATGCTATTTTAATCAGTTGATAATAGTGTACGGCGATTCGCTGTTCGACCATGCATACCTATTTTATTTTATTTTATTTTTGGGATATGTAAAACTGGAACTCTTCGGATCTAGCTCCCAATAGACGTAAGATTATGGTTTAACACAAGGCAGGTGATTATTACAAAAGGTTAAATTACACTTATATGTAAAAATTATTTACTATGTCTAAATTAAATCTTAGTATTAGTACTTGATAAATTACTAGCCGAAAATTAATGTTCCTTCAAGTATAACCAATGGTACTATATCATCCAAACTAGAGATCCATACGGCACTAAATGTTCTGACTCAACTTCACAAATATGTATAAATAAATTATTTTTTTACAAAAAATAATATGTATATAGTAAAATATACTCCTAAAAGGACAGTCCCGTGTACAAAGTATTTCGCGTTCATGCAGGATTCGAAGAAGGGTCACACCCTCAAAGATATGATGTAGAAAATAATCTACCATAATGCAAGCATTAATGGCTACTTCTACAGCTCCAACCCGTAACCTATAAGTAATACTGTTACTCCAAGACTCCCCTTTACAGGAACATATACTCCGGTCAGATGAAGATAAACAAAGTAACATCAATTTGAGAGCATAATTAAGTAATTGGCCGACTATCATACAAGTTGAATTAGGATAGTACGTAGGTCAACAAGACCGACATAAAAGCTTGTGTACGACACTGCATCCTGGTATAAAGAACTCCAACGTCTCTATACACTTTGTTTACAAGAATCTTATGACGCAAATATTCAAATGAACTGAATATTTATGACAATTGACATGGAAGGAAGACATAAACATCTAAAGAGAATGTAAGAAATGATAACCTTGTTGGTGCGACGAGTACGAATTTCAGGAAGAAGTTGCTGCAACTTGGACATCAGTTCAATGATCTGATCATCTGAAATCCTCGACGTCGTCCCCTCTGATGATTGCCTCGACCTTCTTCCTGACATACTTCAACTACTAGCTAGTATTTTTTCCTTTTCTTTTTGGGGTACAAATTAATGGCTCAAAGCTTGTTTGAATGGCAGCTCACACAATGAGAACTGGTAGTAGTAAAGCAGTTAGTATAGGAGTAAAGAGGAGGGCGTACTGGTAGTTAGAAAATAGACGTGCAGGAAGAAAAGTGGTAATGATGATCAAGTTATAAAGGAGAATAAGGACCACAACGAAAGGAAATTTAGAAGGAGAGAGAGAGAGATAGCAGTACAAAAACATAGACAGCGATGTTGGATGTGAAGAAGACAATTGCATGGGAAAAAGCATCCCTGCAAACCTTCCTCTTAAGTCACTGAAAGTTTTCTAGCTCATAAAACTACCACTTCCTTCTACTATACTTCTACCGAGGGCGGAGCTAGTTTATCGAAAAAACTTATTGAATTATGTATAAATTATTAATTTAAAATTAATAACTTAAAAGAATTAGAATATTAAACTCATAAGTTTCAAATTCTGATTCCCTTCTGATTTTTGTTACATATTATTACCGTATATGTTATATTGGTTCAATTGAATTCAATATTTTTGATATGCATGATATAGCTTGTTTGGTCAAATGTAGTGGCTAAAACTTTTTTTTCTAATGTTAAGGTGTTTGACCAAGTTTTTAGAAGAAAAAAAAATACTTTCGGGTGGAAGCAGAGGCAATTTTTGAAAAGCCGAAAAAATAGTTTCTTCCCAAAAATATTTTTGAGAAAAATATATTTAAAGCATTTTTTAAGAGCTTGGTCAAATACTAATAACCGCTCAAAAGTACTTTTCAAATTAATTAGTTAAAGCAAAAGAACTTTTTTTAAAATCACTAATGAAAAAAATATTTTTCAAAATAAGTTAATTTTAGCAGTTTGGCCAAACAGCCTAATTATCTATGTTCTGTATTGATTAAACTAAATGTAATATTTTAGACATGGTGTATATATACACATACAAACACACTTTTAAAAGATAAAACTCTAACACAAAATATTGGTCCACCTTTTCACCTTTTTATAAAGAAAATTCATTTTAAAAAAAAGTTATCTTTTGCAGTAATTATTTTTAATGGATTCAACTGAATCATGTTCGAATGAAATATAATATGCGTGCGTGTGAGAAAAACTATTAGGTTCTGTTTGAAAACCTATGTGTAATTACCTAGCAATGCAATTACTAGGGTAAAATTACACACTCTAGTAATTATACAATGTAGTAATAAGAATGACGTGTTTATTTGTCACAATGTCATTGCAGCGTAAATCCCACTATCATCGTTGGTTGGACAATGATAATTACATAGTTAAATAAAAAATATCAGATTAATGTGTGAATAAGTTTTACTGTATGACAAACTTATGTATATAATAGATATCAAAAATTAATTAACTAAGAGGTATTTAAAATAAATATTTCGAATAAAAATATATTATTATAAATTATTAAATAATATCATAAAACTTAATCGATCTTACAAATAACTAATATTTTACTTAACTTAATTAATAAAAATTTCAATAACAAATTTAATTTTTTTCACCAGCTCATGTAAATATAAGAAAGTTTGACATGCGCTTAGAATACTTTTTTATAATAAATATTTATACCAAAGAATAGAAAATAAAACTAGTAAATAAAAATAAATCTTAATTTCTGACAAATATATATACATATATATATATATATATATATATATTAGATATTATTTATAATTGTGTATTTAAATTACATGTTTTTATTTAAAATAAAAATATTAAATAATTATAAGTTGGTAACTAATATAGTAAAGAATAATCAATAACTTAACTATCTTCAAATAATTAATATATTAATTTAAAATAATTTATAAAAGGTTCAATAATAAACCGACTCACCTGAATATAATATAGAATTTACGATTTATTGTATTCTAAAATATTAAAAAATAGATTTGAGTTTAGAAGTTACTTTATTTATTAGTTATTTATACTAATGAAAAAAAAATAAGTCTAGTATAATACGATTTATGTTTAATAACTAAAAAAAATAAAGAACAATAACAAAAGAAACAAAATATAAGAAGTTAAAAAAATTATATGGAAGCACACCATAGACAACAATTTGGAAGGTTGAAAAAGAGGATAAGAGAAATGGAAGAGAAATAGTTAAAAAGATAACACTGCTTAATAGATTAGGAAAGAAATGTTTCTTTTTTAAAGTTACATTAGCTTATAATTACACAATATAATTATCGTCAATTCTCACATTTTCCGTAAGAATTGGAGAGTACAGTTACATCCTCTTTAAGTTTATCCAATTCTATATTGATCAAGTAATTACTTGGCCAGAAAAATATGTCAAACTGTGTAATTACATCCAATTACATACAAATATAATTCTTAGGTGTCTTTTCAAATATGCTCTTAAATTTTAGAAACAAGCAAAATTAAATTTAGAACTTATAGTATTAAAAAAATATAACGTGTTAAGTGCTAAAAGCGTACAAAGTTTTAATTCATTAAAATTAAATTTTAATCAGTTTCTCAATTGAATGAGGAAGGAGGAGAAGTACTTCCAAGCTTGGATTTGATCTCAAGTGGGCTTAGAAATGTGTTTGTTATTGTACTAACAAGGTGGCCCTTCATGTGTTGTGTGTATGTCTACATGTACAACACCACGTGATTGTTTTTGCTCTCATCGTCCCTTTTCCTTCTGCCTACTTCCCAACAAAAATTTACCTTTGAATGTTCAAGAGACTTTCTCATCGTAACTTATCTACACTGGTAATATAAATTCTTTTGTAATATTGTATACGGTACTGTTTGATCGAGACAATGGAGCTGCATCGAGGATAGGCTCGTAATGAATCATACCCTAGCTCGAAGATGAGGCATCAAGCCTAAAGATCGAAGCGTCCGTTGATACCGAGGCCAACAACAATCGAGATCAAGTATGACCGACTTCGAGTGGAGTGTAATAACGGAATGGCGAGATACCCGTAACTGGTCAAAGATCACGGCGAAAATCCTGAAACAGATCAAATCAAGAGCGATTATTGGTACCAATCATGGGATTTTCTTCTGTAATTAGAATTGTATCATAATTAGGAATCATATGGTATATAAAGGGGAGTCCCCATCATTTGTAAGTACTACGTTCACGAATATCAAGGCAATATAATATTTCTTTCTTCTGCTCATTAACTTACTGTTCTTTAACTGTTTTTATTTCATTATTCCCGAGGGTTCATCAGCTCGAGGGCATTGTCTAAGCATTGGTTTGTTTTACATTCTTGTCAGTTCACATCATTTATCTCTAAGTTAATCAATTAGTATTAAGCAGAATCACGTATCCTTAAAATCACATTACAAGTTTAATTGTTACTCGATTTTAGGGTAAACAGTTTGGCGACCACCGTGAAGCTAAGGATAATAATGATTGCTTAATATTTTAGCCTTCATAACACACACTGCTTTTACACTTGTTCTTGTAAGTATCTTTGCTTTCAGGTTAAAACATGTCAAACTCACAAAGTGCACCCACACACGGTGCAATGGCATCGGATTTCACAGGGGAAATGATAATGTGATTAATCCAGGATTCAAGGTGCCACAGGATAATCTCGGGGGAGCACTGATTTCCAACCCAGTCGATGTCAGTTCGCACGTTGCTTTAAACGCGGACCTAAGCGTAGACCACGAAGGGTGTGTACGCAGAGAAGGCCGATCTGGTGGCCAAAATACATAGGGTAGAGGAGACGGAGCAGTTAGTCTCCAAGTGATATTCGAGATGATATAGGCTCAGCAAGCCAAGATTGCTCAGTTACAAAATCAACATAGAGCTCCGAGTGGGGTTGAGCCAGAAACCACTCGTCGAACCGATCCAGTGCCAGAAAGGTCGAATGGTAATGAATCAGAGACCGATCCTGAAATAATGAAAATACTCGAGGAGCTCACCAAAAGAATTGAGTCGGGGGAGAAGGAAATTGAAGCTAATGATAAATAAGTGGAAACGTACAACTCCTGAGTTGATCAGATACCGCGGGGGCACCGCCAATCTTGAAAGGGATGGATTCAATGAAATTTGTACAAAAGCCGTTTCCTCCGAGTGCGGCTCTGAAACTCATTCCAAAGAAGTTTCGTATGCTTGACATACCTAAATATAATGGGACCACCGATCCCAACGAGCATATCATCTCTTACACATGCACCATCAAGGGTAACGATTTGGAAGATGATGAGATCGAATATGTTTTATTTAAAAAGTTCGGGGAAACCCTATCGAAGGGAGAAATGATTTAGTACCACAATCTACCACCAAATTCCATTGATTTGTTTTCCATGTTAGCAGATTCTTTCGTAAAGGCACATGTCGGAGCCATAAAGGTTGCGACAAGGAAATCAGACCTTTTCAAAGTAAGACAGAGGGATAATGAAATGTTGAGGGAGTTTGTATCCCGATTTCAAATGGAACGCATGGAGTTGCCACTTGTCACAGATGATTGGGCCATTCAAGATTTCACTCAGGGATATAATGAACGAAGTTCAATAGCATCATGTCAGCTGAAGAAAAATTGGATTGAGTATCCGGCTGTAACTTGGGCAGATGTACACAATCGATACCAATTGAAGATCAGTGTCGAGGATGACCAATTAGGATCCCCTTCCGGTTCAGTGCATCCAAATAGGTCGGCAACTAAAAATCAAAGGGACATCGACAGGGAGTCAAGGTCGAACAAAGATCGATATGAACTGTACGTCGCAGATCGCAGGAACAGTGGTCCAGGACACAATTCTGCCCGGAACGATCGAAGAAGTGATCGAGGACAGAATTCTCGGGGACTTATGAGAAAAAGTGGCTTTGATAAGTATGTCGATCCCACAGAGGCACCTCGATTGTCGGAATATAATTCTAGTATCGATGCATCAGGCATTGTATCGGCAATCTGAAGGATCAAAGATACTAGATGGCCCAGACCCATACAAACCGATCATTCCCAAAGAAAACCCAATTTGATGTGTAAATACCATGGCACACATGGTCACAGGACCGAGGATTGTAGGCAATTAAGAGAGGAGGTAGCCCGTCTATTCAACGAGGGCCACCTTTGAGAATTCCTAAGTGATCGAGCCAAGAATCATTTCAGAGAAAGGGACGCCAACAGGAAAAGTAAACAAGAGGAACCGCAACATGTCATTCATATGATCGTTGGTGGGGTCGACATTCAGCTGGGACCCATATTCAAACGCACTAAGGTGTCATTTACGAGGGAAACACGAACCCGATACTATGTGACAGAAGGCACCATATCATTCAACGACGAGGAAGCGGAAGAAATTCCTCATCCCCACAACGACGCTCTGGTAATTTCTATCTTATTAAATAGAGTTCAAGTTAAGCGTGTTTAAGTGGAACCGGGTAGCTCTAAAAATATCATACGATCAAGGGTCGTCGAGCATCTTGACCTACGGGATCAAATCGTGCTTGCAGCTCGGGTCTTGAACGGCTTCAATATGGCCAGTGAGACAACTAAAACAGAGATTATCCTACTGGTGAATGTGGCTGGAACCATTCAAGATACCAAGTTCCACGTAATCGAGGGCGACATAAGATACAACACCCTACTCAGGAGGCCTTGGATCCACAACATGAGGGCAGTCCCTTCGACCCTCCACCAAATGATGAAATTCCTGATGTCGGACGGGGTAAAAACAGTGTACGGGGAGCAGCATGCTGCAAAGGAAATATTCGTGGTCGACGAGGTAATACCGGTGTCGGCATCAGAGGGATCGAGCATCAAAGGTAAACAGGAAGCCGAAAAGCAATCACCGCCACCGACCTCGACCGAATCGAAGAAGCAGGAAATGGAAGGAGAAGAGGAAGATTTTCTGACCCCTCGAACTTTTGTTTTTCCCGAAGATTTAGACGCTACCAAATCAACGGTCGAAGATCTGGAACAGGTTATATTTATCGAGTACCTGCCCGAGCGAAAGGTATACCTGGGAACGGGGTTATCCCCCGAACTCAGGAAAAAGCTTATTCAATTTCTCATTGATAACATAGATTATTTTGATGGGTCCCACTTAGACATGACATGGATCCCACCGGAGATAACAACACATCGACTAAGTCTGGACCCAAAGTTCAGACCGGTGAAATAAAAGAGAAGGCCCCAGTCTGAGATAAAGCACGCATTCATAAAGGACGAGGTAACTAAACTTCTCAAAATAGGGTCCATTCGGGAGGTATAAAATCCCGAATAGTTAGCCAATGTAGTCGTAGTTCCTAAAAAGGGGAACAAACTTAGGATGTGTGTAGATTATAAGGATTTAAATAAGGCATGTCCTAAAGATTCTTTTCCATTATCCAACATCGATTGCATGATCGACGCCACGACCGGCCACGAGATACTTAGTTTTCTCGATGCCTATTCCGAGTACAATCAAATTCAAATGAACCCGAAAGACCAAGAAAAGACTTCATTTATAACCAAGTATGGAACATATTGTTAAAAAATGCAGGAGCTACCTACCAACGCTTAGTAAATAAAATGTTCGAAGAACAAATAGGTAAGTCAATGGAAGTATATATCGATGACATGTTAGTTAAATCCCTGTGCGCAGAGGAACATTTGACACATTTGCAGGAAACATTTAGGATACTGAGAAAATACAACATGAAGATCAACCCCGAGAAATGTGCTTTCGGGGTCGGATCGGGCAAGTTCCTTGGCTTCTGTGTCGAATCGAGGGATCGAGATCAACCCCGATAAAATCAAGGTCATTGAAGACATCACTGTCGTGGACAGTGTTAAAGCCGTGCAAAGGCTGACAGGGCGGATAGCCGCTTTAGGCCGATTCATCTCGAGATCGTCGAATCGGTGCCATAGATTCTTCTCTTTACACAAAAAGAAGAACGACTTCACCTGGACCCCGAAATGCCAACAGGCGTTAGAGGAATTGAAGTGATACCTCTCGAGCCCACCTTTGCTTCACACTCCAAAGGCAGATGAAAAACTTTATTTGTACTTGGCGATTTCAGAGGTCGCGGCGGTAAGTGGTGTCCTGGTTCGAGAAGAACAAGGTACGCAATTTCCTATTTATTATGTAAGTCAAACTCTAGGAGAAGCAGAAACTAGATATCCACACTTAGAGAAATTGGCACTTGCACTGATAAGCGCCTTTAGGAAGCTAAAACCATATACATGTGTGCATTAAACACTTACCCGCTTCGTAATGTTTTCCATAAGCCCGAACTGTCGAGCGGATTGGGCAAATAGTTCGTCGAACTCAGAAAAAGAAAGGCATCGAACACAGACAGAGAAACTTACCGTGATTTTTTGCCTCCCATCGTCCCTCGGCCAAATTGCGCCACGAGCGCTCAGCGTACGAAGAAGTCGAGGCCAGTTTACGAACCCAGCCTGCAAGGTTCGAGACCGCACCGGGCACCCAAGAGACCGTTGCACCATAAGGAAGAATGTAGATGAGAAAAGGTAAAGGAAGCAAAACAATCAACAGAAGCTATTGGTGGGTTTGTACTTACGCTTCATGTTCCATTCTTAAGGGAATGGAATCTTCTCGGCTGGGATCATGTCAGAAGTCCTGACTCGGACAAACCAGTCCATCCATCCTCGATCTTTGTCCTCGTCTATGCTCGAGAACAGCACCTTTGTGGCCAGGCGTTGAAGCCTTATTAATCCGCCACGATAGAGACGGGGGCTGTATAGTCTAATGAGATGATCGAGGGTGAAATACATCCCTTCGACCTTGCTCACGAAGAATCGGAGCAAAACAATGATGCGCCAAAAGAGGGGTGGATTTAGCCTAGGGTTATGTGGTATTGGAGGCAGAAGTCGATTATAACGGGGTCGATGGGATCTAGCATGAAAGGGTAAGTGTAAAAACTTAAAAACCCTTTCACATGAGTGGCAATATCCTCCTGGGGGGTAGGAATCACCACCTTTTTGTTTTCCCAGTGGCAATCTTTTTTCACCTGATCGAGATCGCCTTCAGTTATCGAGCATATATATCTCGACATGGGCTCACATCGTCTAGGAACCGAAGTGGGCTTTTCAACTTTAAAGTCGGAAGCGAGGTCGCATGACCCCGGAACGCACTCTTCGATGCGTGGCTCCACCGGCGTTTTATCGCCGGCCAACCGCGATAAGGAGGCCTTTTATTTTTGAGGAACGATTTTTGATGTTTTAGCCATTATTATATGAGGTCAAAGAAAGAAGAAGGCGAAACTTGTTGTTTTTAAGAAAAGATTGGCAAACGGGATTTGAAGAACCGGCATAATTGATAAGCTTGAAGGGAGTAAAAGAATTTTTGAAGATTAGGAGAAATTTTGAAAGTAAAGTTTATGAAAATTATGAAGATGGTCTATTTATAATATCTCTGTAACGGTTTGAAAACACTAGTGGCCGGCCATCAATTGGCACTAATTAATGATCTTGAGAACTGTGGAGACGCGACGCTTCAGTCGCCTCTGTCACTTAAGTCACGAGGGTGACGTCATAATTGGTCGAGGCATTAAATCGACGTCTCAGTTCGTTTCTTATCGTTACACTCCAAGAAAGGAGGGGACTATCTATATACGGTCAAAATTAGGCCTACCCGATTTTACTGTTTGATCGAGGCAATGGAGCTGCATCGGGGATAGCCTCGTAATGAATTAGACCCAATCTCGAAGATGAGGCATCAAGCCTAGAGATCGAAGTGTCCATTGAGACCGAGGCTAGCAACAATCGAGACCAAGTATGACCGATTTCGAGTGGAGCGTAATAACGGAATGGTGAGATACCCGTAACCGGTCAAAGATCACGGCAAAAATCCCGGAACAGATCAAATCAAGAGCAGTTATTGGTACAATCATGGGATTTACTTCCGTAATTAGAATTGTATCATAATTAGGAATCTTCTAGTATATAAAGGGGAGTCACCATCATTTGTAAATACTACATTCACGAATATCAAGACAATATAATATTTCTTTCTTCTGCTCATCAACTTACTGTTCTTTAACTGTTCTTATTTTATTGTTCTCAAGGGTTCATCAACTCGAGGGCATTGTCTAAGCATTGGTTTGTTTTACATTCTTGTCCGTTCACATAATTTATCTCTAAGTTAATCAATTAGTATTAAGCGGAATCACGTATCCTTAAAATCACATTACAAGTTTAATTGTTACTCGATTTTAGGGTAAACAAATTAATAATATTTTAACTTCTTGTGGGTAGCATGTTATTATATGTCTTAGTGTATAGAAGATAAGTTCATAAATAATTAAAAATATATGTGTATACCCAACTTAAAGAATTATATGGTGCAACAGTTGTTGGTTGCACCTCTGTAAGAGAGATTACGGGTTCAATTCTTGTGTCTATTTTGTTGCGTTTACATTTCTTTTCTAGTATTGGGCCAACCTATGCGTCCCTTCTTGCGTTCTAATTAAATACTTTTTCCTTTTTTTGGTTGTTCTTTTAAAATTTTCAATTCTGACAGGTTAAAATCTCTATTCTTCTTTTGCCATCGTAAAATCGTTTATAATTAAATCAAATGTCTTTGTTAAAGCTAGTAATAATGGAGGATGTAACATACATGTCCATATTAAAGCTGGTAGATATATATATATATGTAAAAAATTACTAGTATTTTTTTTCTAAACGTTTCATCTTGAACATAAATTTTAAAAGTGTATTAGATTCAATAGTAAGAATATAAAAGTTGAATTCTAACAAACATAACGCGGAAATGACACTAGATAGCCACTTTTAAGTATGTTATTTAAAATATATTTACAGTTAACAAAGTATTTAAAAATTAGCCAATTCGTTGAAACTTCAGGACACGACGTTGTGAAGTTTAAACCTCACGATTCAAATTTCAGGATATCGTGTCCTAAAGTTCGAATATTGTGTTCAGAAATTAAAATTTTATGTCCTGAATTTTAAATTAGCGGTTCAGAATTTTGGGACACTAAGTCCTGAATTTCAAATTAGCAGCTCAAAAATTCAGAATATAAAAATTCAGGATACTTACTTTTGAAGTGTGGGAGAATGGACTAATATTTAAACACATTATAATTGTAGATATATTTTAAATAGCAGACTTAAAAGTGATTACTGATGTATTTCGGCCAAATTTAATTAAATCTTGGATACATCTTTTCATAATACTACACCAATCTTTTACAAATTTTGATCTGTCCATGATTAGCGTATATGCATCCTGTCGAACAGACGGATTCGCCCATGCTACCAATGCATTTTAACTAAAGTGAATACCCTAAAATCCTACTAAATTATTCCGTTTTTATCGGTTATATACTTAAATTATTCAGTGTCCTTAAAATTCCCCTTAACTATATACTATATATTTAAAAATTCCTTGTCGATTTTTAATGAAATATGTAAGGTAACTCGCCAAAAGACGCTTGGGAGATGAAATTATACATAAAAATGGTTCCAATTGGCTGTGTCTAATGGTTAATTAATGTTACCTTCTTTAAACAATTTAATTTTTCTTATTTTCCTTCTATTTTCTTTATTATTATCTTTTTTCTTCCTTTATTCTTATGGGTTTCATCTGAAATTTCTTTCCTTTTCTTGTTTCTTCTAAAATTATCTTTCTTCTTCATTTAAGTCTTCTTCTTTCAGCACTATTTAGTTCACTAAAAGCCCATGACTTTTACGAAACCCTAACTAAAATTCTTATCAAACCCTAATTATTTTATCCCAAATTTCGTATTAAACTAAAATTTCTAGTGAAAATGAAGGTTAATGAGAAAATTCAATGTTTGATCGAAGTCTAATGGTAAAAATCACGATTGAGACATGGTGTAGCTATTATTGGAAGAGATGAAAGAGATTGTTTTATTTTATTTATTTACAAATGACATGTGTTTATCCCTTCACCCTAGCTCCTTCCTTGATTTGTTAACTACCCATTTAATTATCTTTTATTATTAGTTAAAATTATTAATTAAATTGATATTTAGATTAGGCTGATCAGTAAATAGAAAGGTGTATCACACTCACCATTAAAAAGTTGATGAGGTGTTTTTAATATATAAGAATATATAGTTAAAGGGGCTTTTGGAGACATTGAATAGTTTAAGTAGGTAATTGAGAAAAACGTGATATGATTTCAGGGTATTCACTCTTTTATTGAAACTTGAACGCATATCTAAACTTTGAAAAGCTATACTTACGGCTGAGTGAGATCAAATTTCAACGTCAAATTATTTACCTCATTGGTGAATGGTGATCTATGCAATAGAAATTGATGAGCATTCTACATTCACGGAATGTAGCTATATCAATTATCCACATTAATTCTACATTGGAGCTAAACACTAATAACAGGCAAAGCAAAGGATTTTTATGTTTTGCTTCGCCGGGAGGGAAGGAGAGAGGCAGGGCCCCTGCGTCCCACATATTTTTACGAGTGTCATTCAAGTGATTGTGTGTGTCTATTTTCTTCTCTTTATGGATTCCGTACGTTTGCCAAATAATGAACAGATGAATTCGCAATATCTTTTGCCAAATTAAATTACAAACGACGCGAAACAATAATTAATATTGAGGGTGTAGTGAGTTAAAATTTTAAACAGTCAATAACACATCTCTTTAATTTGTTGTGAACATGTACAGATACATCATGAATTTAACATATCAAGATTGTGGATTAAATTATTTTATTGACATAGCTTTAGTACTAGCCAAGTGTAAGCACAACACTAGAGAATCAAGAGCATATATAAGGTAAAAACTGATTTACAGTTGATGTTCACAACGGATGTAGACTTAAGTAGATTATCACTTAATCATGATTGAACTGGAATCTGGATTAATTCATTGTACTCATGGCGTACGCGGCATTGACTTAAGATCCTTTATTTCCCGTGTTTGAGATTAGGTTGTTAGGGACAATTCATGTCTAATAAATGTGCTAAATAGACGAGGCATCTTTTGCATAATTAAGGAGGATTTTCCGACAAAATATTGTTGTAAGTTGGAAGATTAGGGATGAGTGTGACTGGTACACAATGGGAAAAAAATTCTTACATCCATCATTTACGGAGTTTAATGTAGGAGTCACAAATTAAAGTTAAAGCACGCTAAAATTTAGATTAATTAACTACTAATTAACAATGGTATTAAGTAAAATAATAATAATAGTTTTCTCAAAATATATATATATATATATATATATATATATTTATACTAGATTCACATCCACTGTAAAAGAAAAAATGTAGCATTTTTGTCATTTTGAATCCGTTAATTTAAAATGTTAAATCCATTTCTGACCGCGTAAAGATCGGGCATGATTGAGATTTTAGGAATGTGCATATCGGTGAATATATCCAAATCGAAAAAGAAAGAGCGAGTGAAGTCTCTGAAATTAAATGGGGTTTCCTCCTTGTTTGCGACAGAAGCACGAGATGGTACTATCAAGCTTCATGTCACATGCATTTCTTCTCCATCAACGACATGATAAGCAACGTACTACTTATGTTATTTAGGTAAAAGATTTCCAAAACAAGGCAAATAATATTTAATAACCCATGCTTTTGTCTACCCTTCACATGTTCTAAGCAGATTTTAGGACCCCCACCAAGAGTTATGTGTCATAACCACACACTAAAATCCTCCTTCTATTTCTCTCTCTACAAATTTCAATTTCTAATATTTTTAACAGCTCTTGAATCTATTCATATGCCAATTTTCTAACTTAGATTTAAGCGTATTATAATATTTTATTTTTTAACTGCTTGATGTTTGAAATTTATTGGTCTGATTAATTTAAATTCGCATTGTAAGAAGTTCTGATTAAGGAAAAAAGAACTTTAGTATAATAATATTATTACAAGTAAGCGTCCTTGAACCCTTTCTAATTATTAACACGGATGAGGATCACATTGAAGTTTACTTACTCCTCAGCCAAAAAAAAAAAGAAGATTTTTTTAAAAAGGCAAAACCAAACAATCTATGGGTTCACTTTAGCAGTTTGCCATTAAATAAGTTAAATCATCATGAATAACGCGGTTATCTTCTCATGATAGTTATTTTTGGTCTACACTAAATGCTATAGCCAGTACTTACGCTTTGATAGAAATTTCCATTCCAAAATCTAGCTTCAATATCCCCAAATAAGCTTCATAAGAATTTTCAGAAGGTAAAGTCAACTTTGTTTTAAAGTACAAAAACTCTAAGGAAATTGTTATTTACCCTTAAAATCAGATAACAATTAAATCACTACAAAAGAAATTAGAATTAGCTACGAACGTCGTCGCTAATCTTTCGCTAAAATGCTTGTAGCTAGTAGAATTTCTTGATAATCCGTTGCTAATCCATCACTAAATGAGATTAGCGACGGATTTTTCTGTTTAGCTACAGCATTTGTCTGTCGCTAAAACCTAATTTTTTTAGTAGTGAATGTATAAGTGGTTTTAAGGATATGTAATTTCACTTGGCACCAACTGGGAAAATAAAAATTGATATTAGAAATTAACTGTAAATAAAAATAAAGCAAACCAATGTGGTGCGCATCGTTGGTCCTCGAGCTAGGTCGCCCTCGAACCAAATGAGTATGCTATTGAAAATATGAATTGAGCAATAGAATATTAAAAGCTTAAGAGAGAAAATGTGATATATTGCTTTGTTCTGCATGAATGCGATGATTACAAAATGATTAGAACCCCCTTCATATAGTAGAAGAGTTCTACTTATGGTACAATTCTAAATATAATAAAAAATTTCATGATTAGCTAATTATCCGGCCTCAACTTTATATGTGCCGAGATTTCCGCTGAGATCCTCGCTCGATCTCGAATATTTCGGCTTACTATTACTCGACCAGGTAAATCCCTTTCGATCCCACTCGATCTCCGTTCCACTCGGTCTCGATCTTGATTGATCGCCGTCCTCGCCCGGTCCTCGAATTAAGGGTTCAGCAACCTAACTTCATATTGAGGCTCAATGCGATATGGGGCCGAATCGTGGTCTATCACGACCCCAACCTCGATTAGTCACAAGAATGGCAGGCTCGTTTTGACCGTATACAGATAGTCCCCTCGTTTCTCAGAAATAAGATGATGAGAAACGACATGAATTCCCGAGCTTCATCTTTTCGGCCGATAACGTCAGTGACTAGATCGATCATGATGCAAGCAATGAAACGTCCCGTCGGTCTAGTTACCAGGGCATTAAATGTCTGTCAGGTGCTGGTCGGCCACTAGTCGATTCTGAACCATCACCTTCCTCCTTTTGAATCCCTATTCTTCTCTCATTCAAACTTTTACAACCACGCCTTCTTCTGCTCTTGCTTTCAAAGAACTCTTGCTTCTTAACTCTTATATTAAAATTTCCTGAACCTTAATCAATTTCTTTGCCTTCTATTATGCTTTTCATAAATGGATAAGACTTCCAAAACCGTGCCACAAAAAGAGGCTCCTTCTTCATCGCGCTCTGCCGGCAATGTGGTTGGGCGGAGCCCCACCCTGAGGAATTCGTTCCGACAGGATGCCCGACAATTACCGACTTCAAGATAGAGAAGACCCCCTCAGTGCAGGGCCGGTGTGAGCCAATGTCAAGGTACATGTGCACCATTACTGAGGGCCTTCTCGATAAGGTCAAAGAGGAGTGCAACTGGGTAAATAAGGACATGGTCGTTCCCTCTCCTGAGGAATCGATCACCACATATGGAGAGGGGTACCTAATCGTTTACACTTACCCCTTTACATTCAGCTCCCTGGACCCTATAATAGTTGCCTTCTGCAAAAGGCACGGCGTTACTATGGGCCAGATCCACCCGTCGTTCTGGAGAATCGTTGTCCTTCTCCGCTTCTTCACCAACAAGATCGAGGGATGCTCCTTTACCCTCGATCATATCATACTCCTCTACGGTCCCCGAATTTATTGAGGACTGGTTAAGATCTCCCACCGAGCCAGCAGAGCTCCATTCTCCAGTATCGAAGAGACCTGCGATCAAGGCTGGATGGGCAGGTTTGTCCAAATAAGGACGTCGGACCTGATCCCTGCAGAGGATATGTCGTTCCCAGAGAGGTGAAACTTTAACCGTAAGTGTCTTCGCATTGAACGCTCGTTTTTCCATTCTTACTTCCTTCAACCTTTGCTTATTTTTACTTTGTTATTGAAGTTGTGGCCGAAATGCCGGACCCGGTTTCGGAATAAAAGATGGGTCGAGGGTCTAGTATCTCAGAGGCCCTGCTCTGAACGGGCTTGGATGGAGATTTCCAAGGGTTGGTGGGAGGCTCGCAACCACGATAAGCTTCTGCTCTCTACTTGTTTGTCACTTTAGTCCTTTATAAACTAACTTGCTTCATTTTCTTTGTAGGTATCGGGAAAGATGTCCCAATGAGACCTCCTTTCGGCGACGAAGAAGTACTCACTCAACCATCAGCTCCAAAGCCGGCTAAGGAGAAAACGAGGAAGAGGGCCCCGAGTCCCCTAAGCTCAGAAAAGAAAAAACTAGCAATTAATCCTTGTAATTCCAAGGGAGATGGTATTCCCTTAACTTTGGAATCAGTTCGTTGGATAATGGACGAGTCCGAAGAAGAAGAAGAATAAGAAGAAGAAGAAGAAACCGGGTCGGTGGCTCGTCTGCGGGCTACAGTCTCGATACAGAAGTCCTCCGAACCGGAGGCAATCGACAAAGGGGCTTCGACCGAGGTCCCTGAGCCAGAAGTCACTCCATCTCCAGAAAAGACGGCGGAGGAAGAATCTCGAGGTAAGGCTCCCCAAACAACAGAAGAGTTTCCTGGGATTGAGCTCGGGTTGGTCAATATTTCTGACTCCCCTCAAATCTCAGACTCCAGGGTTCGAGAGGTCAACATGCTGGAAGGCCAGCGGATCTATCTTCATGGGTTTTTTGACGGGCTCGAAGCGGCTACTTCAGAGGAGGTCCCCAGTTTTAGTGACCTATCGGTGCTGAAGAAGGTACCATAGCTGGGCGCGACTAGATCTCCATCAAGCTCGAAGCTAGTAGACCAATTTCCGTCTCTGAGTGTGAACCCCAACCACAAACGGCATCTGGTGCTGACCGTCTCTGAAGATGCCTGAAATTTATCCCCCCCTCCCCCGATCAGGGTCGCCAACTACCTGAGAGGCTTGGTGACCAAAGAGGACCAGACGGTGATGAATGTCGTGGGGGCCGCCTGCTTGTTCAACGAGGTCCAAGACGCATTAAACCGGGTAACCTTCGAGACTTTATCCCTTACTTTCTTTGTATGTAGATTTCCCTTAACACTTTTTGATTTACTTGTAGGCTTATGCGCTGCACCACGAAGCCTTTATCAGAGTCCAAGACGAGCACAAGGCCGAAGTTCGGAGCCTTACTGAGAAGAGCGATACTTATAGGCTCCTCAGTGAAAGGCTCCAGGCTGATCTGGTTGCAACTCCGGAGGAGCATACCGACATGGTCGAACAGGTATTCCGAATGCTCCATGATAGTGATACCGAGTTAGAGATAACAAGTAATGACCCAATTCTGCATATTTGACAGAGGCTCGAGCAGATCATCGGCTCAGCAAGCAAGTATAAGATGTACAGGCCGAGGCCGAGGTCTTCAGAGGAAGCATGGATGTCTTGGCCGCGATGAAAGAGATTGTCCAGGCTCAGTTGGATTCGGTCGAGGCTCAGCTTCGAGTTGAGAAAGAAAAAAACTCGGTACAGGCCAAGAAGATCAAAAAGCTCGAATCTCAACTGGATTCAGCCACTAGCAAGCTCGAGGAAGCTAAGTCTGAGGTGGTCAAGGCCGGCATCAGAGCTGATAAAAAGGTGGCACAGTTCAAAATTGACGTCGAGGCCATCCAGACCAAATCCACAAGCATGATCGATCATGCGAAGTGGCAAGCTCGGAGGGAGGCCATCGAGGATGCTCAAGCCCAAAACTTCAACATCGTGGTCGAAATTGACAATGCACGAGCAGAAGAGAACCGGGCTCTGAATCTGGACTTCCACGAAGATGACTCCGATGAGTTTTAAGAAGAAGATCTCAAGGACGGGGACGTCGCATCCGATGGAGACCAAGCCTCGTAAGATTTAGTATTTTTTGTTCTTCTTTTGTACTTTTTCTGGGGCCAATTTGTAAGGAACTTTCATCGGTCCGTGTTGCCCTTGTAACAAATTTTTGAAGTATATATAAAACATTTCTTCCTCTTTGCAATATTCGAAACGTCTTATAAAATAACAAAGTCGTATTCAATATATTTAAAAACAAATCAATGTAGCCTTTAGGCTTTACGATCGAGCGAGGGCCATCTCGAACTCAAAATAAGTAACCCTTAGGCTTTCTAGTTGAGCAAGAATGATCTCTCAAACTCGAAATGAAATCATCCTTTAGGCCTTTGTAATTTTGTATTTGACCAATCCATCCTTTTTAATAAGATCGTTTATATACATAAGGCTTTTCTCCCCTTTTCGACTCAATAAAGTTTTTAGCATTCGTATTTATAAAACTTGGAGTGCCTCAACACGAAGTAATAAGGAATCGTTCGAGAGTTCGAATAACTTTTGCAATTATCATAGTTTTTGAAGCTCGATATTATCGAAGCCTTTAATGACTTTGCCGAGGGGTAGCCTTTTAAACCAATTATGAAAGAATTCAAAAGCCTTTTTTGTTACGGAATTCGGAAGATCTCCGAACCTTATTAATTCGGCCTTAGCCTCTTAGTATGGGATCTGCCCGTTGGGCTTATTTTCCCATTTACTTCGATCTTTCCCGAAGTATAGTCCCCGATTAGGGTGGCCGTGGCCCTTAAAATTCGAGGGTTGCCTAAAAGGTCTTATGACCTCGATATTTTAATAATTCGATCTTGTTCGAATTTAATTTTTTGACCGCAGTCCCCGAGTGTGGGGATGATTATCCGAACTCTGGATATGATCGGCCCTTAAGCCCATTTCAATAATAGATCAAAAGCATGGAATTATAAAGTAAAAAAACTTTTCTAAGGCATGAGATATTGGCAAGGAAAAATACTTCTCTTTATTTTTGCGAAAAATGATTATACATGCGTACATGTCCTGTGCTAGGGCTCGAGAAACCTATTCGGGCACGGCTCGTTTGATCGTTTGGCCCTTACAAATTTCACCTATCGAGACCCCATTGTTATGAAGTAATTTCCTCACAATAAAGTAGATATTTGAGGGCAATTCCCCCCAGTATTCGAGGTTGATTTCAAAAAATCCTCGGATACTGTTGAATTGTTCTAAGTTAGCACGATCAATGGTTTCCTCATTGAAAACCTTGCCGGAAAATCCATTTGGGACAAAACCGGTCTAAGGAAAAAAGAGTGCAACGCGTGCTTTCAAACCTAAATACTTCATGTCAAAAAATCCATCGTCGTTTCTGGTTGACCACCTGCAAGAGTTAGTCTAAAATAGAAATGAAAATGGAGGGGGGTCGTACCTTAGCAGTAGTATCGTTTTAGGTGTGATTTATTCCAATTACTGGGTAGTTGTTCCCTCTTCATCGGTCCAAACTTGTAAGATCCTTTTCTAGTGACTTCAAGAATCTGGTACGACCCTTCCCAGTTCGAGCTCAGTTCTCTTACTTTCGAATTCCAGGTGTTGAGGGTGACTTTCCTTAGCACCAAGTACCCGATGTTAAAATGTCGAAGATTGGCTCTCCTATTGTAGTACCTTTCAGTCTGCTATTTTTGGGAGCCAATCGGATGCGGGCGGCTTCGCGTCTTTCATCCAACAATTCTAGGATCGTATTCACGGCCTCGTTATTTGACTCTTCTATTGCATATTGAAACCTGATGCTAGGTTCTCCGTCCTCGATCAGAATTAGAGCTTCTGCGCCATAGACTAATGAGAATGGGGTAGCCCCGGTACTAGACTTCGATGTTGTGCGGTATGCCCAAAGAACCTCGGGTAGTATCTCTCTCCATTTCCTTTGGTGTTGGTCAATCTCTTCTCAAGGTTCTGAATGATTATTTTGTTAGTCGATTCGGATTGTCCGTTCCCGCTGGGATGATAAGGTGTTGATAAGATCCTTTTGATCTTGTGATCCTCGAGAAATTTAGTTACCTTGCTGCCGATGACTTGTTTTCCATTGCCGCATATAATCTCGGAGGACATCCATAATCGACATATGATGTGGTCCCAAATAAAGTCTATGACTTCCTTCTCCCTGACTTTCTCGAAAGCCTATGCTTAAACCCACTTAGAAAAATAATCAGTCATAAATAAGAGAAATTGAGCTTTACCTAGGGATGATAGAAGAGGGCCGGCGATGTTCATTCCCCATTTCATGAACGACCATGGGGATACGAACGAATGGATCTGTTCCCTGGGTTGGTGAATCATTGGCGCATGCCTTTGGTATTTGTCGCATTTTTGAACGAACTCATTTGCATCTTTCTCCATGTTCATCCAATAGTATCCGGCTCTTATCACTTTGTGGACCAATGACTCGGCACCAGAATGATTTCCGCAATTTCCCTTGTGGACTTCCCTTAGGGTGTATTCAGTGTCTCCCAGTCTCATACATATTGCTAATGGACCATCGAACATCCTCATAAACAATTTTTAGTCTTCGGACAATGTGAATTGTGCTGCCTTTGTGCGTCGGGCCCTCCACTCCTTTGGATTTAATGGGAGATTTTCGTTCTTTAAATAATTTACATATTTGTTTCTCCAATCCCAGGTCAAACTCGTGGAGTTTATCTCGGCGTGACCTTCTTCAATCACCGATCTCATGAGTTGCACGACAACCCCTGAATTGAGTTCGTCGTCTTCGACCGATGACCCTAAGTTTACGAGAGCATCGGCCTTATTGTTATAGTCTCCAGGTACATGTTGCAAGGTCTGTTCCTTAAATCGATGTAGAGTCATTTGTAGCTTATCCAATTACCTCTGCGTTTGGTCTTCTCGGACTTCAAAGGTTCCGTTAACCTGGTTCATGACGAGAAGGGAGTCGCACTTGGATTCGATCACCTCTGTGTAACGACCCGGTAGGTCATTTTGAGAGTTAACGCCCCGATCCCCTAATAACTTATTTCCCCATACCTATTTCTCCTTTTGGGACTTGTTGGGACGTTGAGTGGTGAAATTCGAAGAGTTTTTTGACACATAGTCCTTATATGTGAGTTTAAGCTTTAGAAATCGGACCGTAGTTGAAACTGTGTGAAGATGGGGCCAGAATGGGATTTCGTCGACTCCGTTAGCTCCGTTGGGTGATTTCAAAGTTAGGAACGTGTTCGGAATGTGTTTTCGAGGTCTGTAGTAGATTTAGGCTTGAATTGGCGAAAGTTAGAATTTCGGCGATTTCGGCCGATAGGTAAAATTTTGATATCGGGCTTGGAATGGAATTCTGAGAGTGGCTGTAGGTTCGTCGTTTCATTTGTGACCTTTGTGTAATATTTGAGGTCATTCAGACTAGTTTTGATGTATTTCGGCATCGGTTGTAGATTTTGGAAATTTCATAAGTTCTTAGGCTTGAATCCATGAGTAATTGGTGATTTTGGTGTTATGTGATGTGTTAAGGCTCTACTGGTTGAGGTCCCGGGGGCCTCAGGGATGTTTCAGATGCTCAACGGGTGATTTTTGGAACTTGGTAACTGTTGAACCATTGTTGGTTCTGGTGTCTCGCACCTGCGATGGATTTTCCGCAGGTGCGAACACGCAGTTGTGGAAGAGGGTCTCTCAGGTGCGGGATTGGTCAAGGTCAACCAGTCTCGCAGGTGCGATTTGGGTTCCGCAGGTACGGATCCGCATATGCGGCCCAGTGACCGCAGGTGCGACCCCAGTCCTTTTAGTGGATTTTCGCACCTGCGATGGATTTTTCGCAGGTGCGGTCCAAGGGGCGCATGTGCGGAAATCGCTGGGCAGTTTATATCAAATTCGAGGGCTAGAAATTCATATCTTCTAAAAATAATTTGGAACTCGAGTGTAGGCGATTTAAAGTGGGTTTTGAGGAAAAGCTTCATAGGTAACAATTCCTAGCCTTATTTCACTTATATATCATTTATCTATAGCAAATTCTTCCATGCAATCTAGGAATTTGGGTGAAAAATCATGCATATGGGAAGAAGTTTCCCCAATTAGAAATCCGAGAATTGAATAGGATTTTGACGTCGATTTTCGATGATTCTTATTTGAGTGAGTTCGTGAGTGAATGGGTGTTCTAAATTTGTAATTTTCACTCGATTCCGAGACGTGGGCCCCAGAGACTTCTTGGGCAATTTTCCGAATTTCGCGTATTAGCCTCGAACTTATTAGCTATTTTGATTCCTTAAAGTGATATTTACATTATGCAATCGGATTGAATAGATTTGGGCCATTCGGAGTCGGATACTTGTGGCAAGAGCGTGGTTTTGAGTTGAGTAGCGCAGTCGAGGTAAGTGGCTTGCCTAACTCTGTGTTGGGGATTTCCCCTTAGGCTACTTACTATGTTATTTGGGCGTCGTGTACGTGAGGTGATGAGTACGTACGCAGGCCATTGTTGCTAAAACTACATTTTTCCCTCCATGACTTAAATCATTTCATTCCTATTTCACTATCTCATGTATTGACTAGATTAGGAAGTAGCATGTCTACATGTTTTACTTGAACTTCCCCTAGTTATTACTATGTGTACCATGTTTAGGTAGTTTTATCCATATTTTTTCCTGTGATTTTTCCTAAACTGTTTTAAATAAAAATTGTATCCGGTAATTGTACTGCATTGCATATTTAAATTGGGACTACGGACGAGATTCCGGGAGCTTTCCCCCTGTACTGCATAGCATATTTAAAATGGGACTACGGACGAGATTCCGGGAGCTTTCCCCCTGTACTGCATAGCATATTTAAAATGGGACTACGGACGAGATTCCGGGAGCTTTCCCTATGTACTGCATAACATATTTAAATTGGGAATACGGATGAGATTCCGGGAGCTTTTCCTCTGTACTGCATTGCAGATTTAAATTGGGACTACAGAAGAGATTCCGGGAGCTTTCCCCCTGTACTGCATTGCATACTTATTACTGTGATATATGTTGTGCCGAGCCGAGGGCTTCCTGATATTATTTCCTTTTTGCTCATTGTTTCTACTGATTTGCCTAAGCTTATTATATCTCTCCGTTCCAATTTTTAAACTGTTTTACCATAAAAGTCCAGTAGAGCCTTATCCTGACCTCGTCACTACTCGACTGGGGTTAGGCTTGGCACTTACTGGGTACCAATTTGTGGTGTACTCATGCCCTTTCCTGCACATGTTTTTCTTGTGCAGATCCAGGTACCAGCGCTCAGTTTTGTGGCTAGGGGTCCGAGCATCAGCTTCTAGGAGACCAAAAGGTAATTCTGCCGCGTCCGTAGAGTCCTCTGAGTCACCTTCCACTCCAGATTTATATAGATTTTTCATGTAAATTCCCTCTTGTTGTATAGAGCTATTTTGAGACAGAGCTTTGACTAAAGTGATATTCGGGGTTTTGGGAAAGTTGCATTTTATACGCGCCAAGTGGTGATGTTTCATTGTAGACTCACTTATTTTGTCTTTATTTTATTGCTTCTATTTAACATGTGTTTTCCTCAATTAGGCTTACCTAATCGTAGAGACTAGGTGCCGTCACGATGCCTTTCGTAGGGTAAATCGAGTCGTGACACTCTGCCCCCCAAGCTTCTGGCTAGTTCGAACCCTGCAATCATGGCCTCATATTCGGCCTCATTGTTAGTAAATTTCGTAGTTCTGATAGATTGCCTAACCGCGTTTCCTGTGGGTGGTTTTAAAATGATACCGAGTCCGTACCCTTTTAAGTTCGAAGCACCGTCCATAAAGAGGGTCCAGATTCACGAAGATGTACCCATTTTTACTAACAATTCTCTTTCAACTTCGGGTACGAGGGTCGGTGTGAATTCGACCACGAAGTCTACCAAGATTGGAGACTTGATGGCTGTTCGGGGTCGATATTCAATACCGTACCCGCTGATTTGTACGGCCCAATTGGGTCGAGCCCAGTGTCTGTGGTTGCTATTTGGCCTCCTTCGATCCTTTTGTTGATGTGAGTGCCGATATTGGTATCACTTCGTCGATTGAAAACATCTCCTTGGCGGCGGGCTGCTCCCCGTAGACCATTTTGACTCCCTCTGTGTTCGGAATTTCAAAACTTAGTGAAGTGGTCGAGGGTACTGCTTATGGATCCATAGCCTTCCGAACAGGGCGTTATACCTCATGTCACCCTCAATCACATGGAAATTCGTTTCTTGGATGGTCCCGGCCATGTTCACTAGCAAGGTTATTTGGCCTTTGGTGGTCTCGAATACCATGTTGAAGCCGTTAAGTACTCGGGTTGCAGGCACAACTTGCTCCCGTAGGCCGAGCTGTTCTACGACCCTCGATCGAATAATGTTGGTCGAGCTACCTGGATCAATCGAAACATGTTTAACTTGAGTTTTATTCATAAGAACAGATATTACAAGTGTGTCATTGTGAGGTTGTGAGATCCCCTCTGCATCCTCGTCATTGAAAGACAAGGTCCCTTCCGGTACATAATCTCGAGTTCGCTTTTCCCTCGTGATCGACACCTTGGTGCGCTTAAATTATGGGTCATTGCGGAATATCGACCTCTCCGATAATCATGTGGATCACGTGTTGTGGCTCCTTTTGCTCATTCTCTTTGTTTGAATCTCTATTTTTGAAGTGGTTCTTAGCCCGGTCGCTTAAGAACTCTCGAAGATGCCCTTCGTTGAACAACCAAGCTACCTCCTCCCTCACCTGCCTGCAATTTTCTGTTCTATGGCCATGGGTGGCATGGTACTTGAACGTTTCATTAGGATTTCTCTGGTCCGGATCAATCTGCAGAGGTCGAGGCCACCTAGTGTCTTTGATGCAACTGATGACTGATACGATAGCTGACGCATCAATGTTGAAGTTGTATTCTGATAGCTGAGGTGCTTCTTTGGGCTCGATATTCCTATCGAAACCACTCTTGCTCATGAGCCCTCGAGATCTCTAACATCGATCATTTCTTCTATCACGGACGGGGTTTCATCCAGGTCCGTTGTTTCTCCGATATCGATTGTATGGATGATAATGATCTCTGTTTGACCGTGGCTCCCAATCAATATCCCTTTTAATTCTGTCGATGGGCCTAATAGGATGAAAGGACCTGGAAGGAGTTCCCAACTGGTCGTCTTCGACCCTAATCTTTGATTGATACCGATTATGCACACCGGCCTAGGTGAAAACTGGGTATTCGATCAAGTTCTATTTTAGCTGTTGTGAGGCCACCGAGCTTCGTATGTGTAATCCTTGAATGAAGGTCTGAACGGCCCAATCATCGGAGACCGGCGTAGTTCCATGCATTCCATCTGGAACCGAGACACAAACTCTCTGAGCATCTCTTTATCTTTCTGATTCACTTTGAAGAGGTCTGACTTTCTGGTCTCGACCTTTATGGCTCTGGCGTGTGCTTTAACGAAGGAATCTGCGAGCATGGCAAAAGAATCAATGTAGTTGGGTGGCAAATTATGGTACCATATCATTGCTCCCTTTGATAGGGTTTCCCCGGATTTATTCAGCAATACAGACTCAATCTCATGGTCCTCTAGATCGTTCCCCTTAATTGCACATGTGTAAGAAGTGACATTCTCATTTGGGTCAGTAGTTCCATTATACTTGGCAATTTCTGGCATGTGGAATTTCTTTGGAATGGGTTTAGGAGTTGCGCTCGGGGGGAAGGAATTTTGCATGAACTTCTTTGTATCCAGACCCTTAAAATCGGTGGCGCCCCCGAAATTTGATCAACTCTAGAGTTATATGTTTCTACCTTGTCGGTGGCTTCGATCTTCTTCTCTCCTGATTCAACCCGCTTTGTTAGCTCCTATAGCATCTTTATGATAGCGAGATCGGAGCCTGATTCATTTCCGTTTGACCTTCTTGTCATCGATTCAACCCTATGAACAACTTCCTGTGACGGTTCGGGCTCAATCCTGCTTGGTGCATGGTTCTGGTTTTGGAGTTGTGCTATTGCAGCTTGTTGAGCCTGCAACATCTAGAATATCACTCGAAGGCTGGGAAAATATGCAATTTGATATTAGAAATTAACTGTAAATAAAGATAAATCAAACCAATGTGGTGCGCAACTTTGGTCCTCGAGCTAGGCCGCCCTCGAACCAAATGAGTATGCTATTGAAATTATGAATTGAGCAACAAAATATTGAAAGCTTAAGAGAGAAAATGTGATATATTGCTTTGTTCTGTGTGAATGTGATGATTACAAAATTATTAAAACCCCCTTTATATAGTAGAGGAGTTCTACTTATGGTACAATTCTAAATACATTAAGAAATTCCATGATTGACTAATTATCCGGCCTCGACTTTGTATGTGTCGAGATTCCCGCCGAGATCCTCGCTCGATCCCGGATATTTTGGCTTACCGTTACTCAACCAGGTAAACCCCTTTCGATCCCACTCGATCTCCCTTCCGCTCGATCGCGATCTTGATTGATCGCCATCCTCGTCCTGTTAGGTCCTCGAATTAAGAGCTCAGCAACCTAACTTCATATTGAGGCTCGATACGATATAGGACCGAATCGTGGTCTATCATGACCCAACCTCGATTAGTCACAAGAAGGGGAGACCCGTTCTAACCGTATACAACTGCGTTTGCTTGAGTTAAATCTTGAAAAAAAGATTTTTTTATCAAGATTTCCAAACTCATATCTTAAATCTTTTTAAAACTCAAAATTAGTTTCTGGAGCTTTCAGTTTTTTGATAGATTTAAGAAACTAAGTTCAAGAATATTTTTTAAGAAAGAATATTATTTTTTCAAGATTTAGCTGAAACAAATAATTATTGCAAAAATTCAAAAAATGAGTTTGTGCTTGCATTGTAATCCTTGAGAGTAGAGAAATTACAAGGGACATTTGTGCATATTGTGACTTACCCATCCAAACAGAGTGTTATACGTTCAAAAATAAATATTGTTGTTTTAAATTTTAATCACAACAATTTAAGAGATACATCAATAATGTTGGGTGTGCAAACAATGTTCCACATTGATAGCTAAAAAGATTGGGAACCTAAATATAAGGTGTGTGAATCTCTTAATGATGTAAGACCTTTTGAGGAAGTTGTTTCCTTGCTTTTTTCTCTCATCTTGCCCTTTCTTATTATTAAATAATGATATTTTATCCTTTATCCTTTTTAGTATAATTAGTATTTATGAACGTGCATTGCACGTTAATAGTGGCACGTGATGATTTAAGCATTACTTATATGAAGGAACAATAAAATTTAATTAACGAGAGAAATTTTATAAGTATATAATAATACAACAATCAACTAAATGCCAAAAAATATTATTACATTAGCAAAATACATGAATTTAAAATAAAAGGACATCATCAAAACTTACGCAAATGATCAATTTTTTCATGTGTTACGACCCGGAATTCCCACCTTCGGGATCGTGATGGCGCCTAATATTTCACTTTCTAGGCAAACCAACGTTAGAAAAATCCTTGAACCAGTTTTTAAACAATTCAAATAAGTAAATCCAATTAAATAGAAATGGAGCCAAAATAAAGTACGAAATAGCATAATAATCCAATATCTAGTACAACCTGGACTCGGAGTCACAAATACACGAGCTTCTAGAGGTTTTACAAATAGAGTCTGAAATAAATACAATTGTTTATAATGAGATAAACAGTAAGTAAGGAAAGAGGAAGGGGACTTTAAGGTTTGTAGATGCCAGCAGATCTACCTCGAGTCTCCAATTGCTAATCCAAGTTGATGCGCCTCACGCACAGGTGGGACCAATACCAAAATCTGCACAATAAGTGCACAGTGTATATGCGTACAACCGACCTAATGTACTCCGTAAGTGTCGAGCCTAACCTCGACGACGAAGTGCCGAGGCTATGACAGGTGTAACGACCCGGCCGGTCGTTTCGAGAGTTATAGCCTCATTTCCACTATTTCTCTTCTTTTGTGCTTTACAGAATAAGATCTTATCTAGTTGGTTAGTTTGGGTCCGGAGTGGTTTCGGAGAGAAATTGAGACACTTACTCTCTTTATTAGAAGCTTAAGTTAGAAAAGTCAACCGGATGTTTACTTGTGTGTAACGACCCCGGATTTGAATTTTATGGTTCCTTTAGCTTCGTTAGGTGATTTCGGACTCAAGAGCACGTCCAGAATGTGACTTGGAGGTTCGTAGTCGAATTAGGCTTGAATTGGCGAAAGTGGAGAATTCGACGATTTTGGTCGGCAGTGAAAATTTTGATAGCGAGGTCAGAATGGAATTTCGGAAGTTGGAGTATGTTCATAGTGTCATTTTTGACGTGTGTGTAAAATTTGAGGTCATTCAGACGTGGTTTGATAGGTTTCGACGTCGTTTGCGAAATTTGGAAGTTTAGAAGTTCTTAGGCTTGAATCCAAGTGTAATTTAGTGTTTTGATGTTGTTTTGGGTGATTCGAAGGTTCGACTAAGTTAGTATGGGATTATTTGACTTGTTGGTATGTTTAGTTGAGGTCTCGAGGGTGGGTGGCTATCGGAGTGTTTGGAGTTGGGAAAATGCAGTTGGAGCTGCTACTTCTGGTGTTTTCCGCACCTGCGGAGTGGGAACTGCAGGCACGAGCCCGCTAGAGCGAAGGAGGAGCCGCAAATGCGGCTAATAAGGAGTTGGGAAGAGTCCGCAGGTGCATATATTTTCCTGCACCTGCGAGAATCGCAGATGCGGGTAGCTAGGCAGAGGTGCGAGACGGAGCGACAAGTGCGATGGATTTCTGCACCCGCGATAGGCGCAGATGCGGTTGTGGGACCGCAGAAGCGGAGTTTTGGATTTTAAGTGAATCTGCACCTGCGATGGATTTTTCACAGGTGCGGCATCGCAGAAGCGTTAAAGGGGTCCGCAGGAGCGGAATTCCTGACAGAAAAACATCAGCCCAATTTTTAGACTTTCATTTTCGATTTTTGGCTTGAGGAGCTTGGGAGAGACACGATTTTTGGAAGGTTTTCAACGAGGACGTTGGATTAAGTGATTCTAAACCGTATTGGTTTAATTTCCGTGAATATATGGCTTTGTACATTATTTAATTAGAGATTAGAGTTGGAAATTTAGGATTTAGGGCTTGGAAATTTGAGAGTGAATTTTGGGGTTTTGAAGGGGCAACTGAGGTTAGATTTTGATAAATTTGGTATGGTTAGACTCGTGAGTGAATGAGATTTCGGGTTTTGTAATTTTCGTCGAGTTTTGAGACGTGGGACCGGGGGGGCCGGGTTGAGCAAATATCGGATTTTGGTTTTAATTTAGTAGTTTTCTTGTGGGATTGATCCCTTTAGCCTATTTTTATGGTGTTTTACTGTTTGTGACTAGATTCGAGGCATTTGGAGGCTGATTCGAGAGGAAAGGGCATTCCGGAGTAGGATTTTACGTCGTTGAGGTAAGTAACAGTCTTAAATATGGTCTTGAGGTATGAAACCCGGAGAAATTCGTATGATGTGAATAGTTAGAGGTGACGCGTGTGAGCGTGCACCGTGTGAGATTGAGACTTGATCCATCCTGGGAGACTGTAAAGTCGAATAGCCCATTTTTATTACCCGTTTCACCTTGTTTTTGAGTTATTGACTGCCTTCCATGTTAGAAACCATGCTTTGGCTATATGGTATCACTGTTGGGACCCGTAGCGGTTGTGTACTTGTTGAATTGACTGCTAATTGTTGTCTTGTACTCAGTCACCGTTTCACTTGTATATTACATCTCAGCTCTCTCTCATTTCTTGTTGATACTTGTTGTATTCTCTGTTTGGTCTGTTATTCTGATAATCCGTGAGGCTGGAGAGACTAGTGACCGAGATAGGGCTTGAGTGCTGGGCTGAGAGCTATGTGAGGTATATTGGATCGGGTTGCACGTCGCAACAATATTTGGATCGGGCTGCACACCGCAACAGTATTTGGATCGGGCTGCATGCCGCAACAGTATTTGGATCGGGCTGCATGCCACAACAGTATTTGGATCGGGCTGCACGTCACAACAGTATTGGGTCGGACTGCATGCCACAACAATATAACGTTTGGGCTGTAGGAGCCCCTTCGGAGTCTGTACACTCCCAATGAGCGCATGTACCTATTGATTGTGAGTACTGAGGCTGAGAGCCGAGTGATTGAGCTGTCGAGATAGTTGAGTGACAGTAGCTAGGTGAGGTTGTACTTGCTCTTATTTATTGTTGCACCTTGTTGCTATTTGTTGTTGTTGTGAAATTTCTAGCGGACTTATATTGTTTTACTTGAGCTCGAACTGTTTTTGACTTAAAAATACCGGATTTGGAAGCCTACTTATTCTTTACTGATTTTACTGAAATGAACTATATTTATATAGCTCGTCACTGCTTCTCAGTTCCTTATTTATTTCGGTTACTTACTGAATTAGAAGTACTCACATTACTCCATGCACCTTGTGTGCAGATCCAGGTGTGACCGGACGAGGAGGTCATTGAGCTCGTGCGCAGTCGATTTCCGAAGATTTATGAGGTAGCTGCCAGAGTTCGCAAACCTTGTGCTCCTTCTTTATTATCTCTCTTTTCTGTATTGATGTCTAGACGCAGACTATTGTAAACATTGTCTTTTAGATTGAAACCCTAGTTGCTCATGACTTAGTGACACCCTGATGGTTGGGGCTACTTTTCCGCATGGCAGTTTGAGACTAACTCTTATTTCTATAAAACTTTGTATGAAACGACTTTTGATTTACCTTTTTATAAGTTATCGAAGTGTTTTTGAAAAATATCGACTTGCCTAGTACCACGATAGGCGCCATCACGACATGTTCGGGTTTTTGGGTCGTGACAAGTTGGACACCCACGTAATTAAACCTGTAAAGATGAAAATATACGAACAACATAACACCAAATAAAGATTTAACATGTAATGTTGGGAGGGGACATGAAAAGGGGTACAAGATACAGTAACTACAACAGGAAATGACAACATGAAACAGTCAATAAAAACCTTTAATCAATGAAAATAGAGGAAATACAATAAGTAAAGACTGCACGACATCACCCATCATGCTTTTACTCTCAACCTCACCATGAAACAATAACAATGTCACGGCATCACCCTTCGTACTTTTACTCTCAATCTCTCCATGAAATGATAAATACAACACGACATCACCCTTCGTGCTTTTACTCTCACTTTCATCATGAAACGATAAATACTGCACCGCATCACCCTTCGTGCTTTAATTATTTTCCTTACTATGTATAAATCAATAATGAAACAATAACATGCACGGCATCACCCTTCGTACTTTAACACTCTCCCTCACCATGCAGAAAAATATATATAATATTTGGGAGGAAAGTAAGCAAGAATAAACCTTACGCAACAACGGTTCCACAATACCTAACCTCAACTTCCAATAATGCTCAATTATAACAAATAGTTCATAAATGCGGAAAGACGATCAATTAAGTATTAAACTAGTCTAAGCATGTATATCATAATCAAAGAAGAAAATAAATTACAATAAACAAGTCTCACACGCATGCTTTAACCCAATAAATATGCATAAGTACTCGTCACCTCACAAATATGTTGTACCCGACATTTTAAACATGTAGCAAGTAGGAAAACAAGTCCTAATCCCTCAAGTTAAGGTCAATACGACACTTACCTCGCTCCAAAAATCAATTCAAAGTTCAATCACAACTTTGCCTTTCGAACAAGCCTCCGAGCCAACCAAATCTAGCAAATTATCAACCAACGATTCAAAATAAGCTTTATGAACTACCCACGAATGAGAAAGGTTCAATTTATATCATTATTTAAAAAGTTAACTCCCGAACCCGCTTGGTCCAAACCCGAAATTCGGACCAAAACCCGATTACACATTCACTCCTGAGCGTGGTTATGCATTTTGTTTCGAAATCCGACCTTAGTTTGAGGTTTAAATTTCAATTTGATAAAAATCCCTAGTTCTACCCAAATCTCCAATTTCTACAATGAAAGAACAAATATTAGGGCTAGGAATTAATGGGTGATGCTAGTAATGGAAGAAAATGAGTTAAAGTGTACGAACCTATGAATTCGTGTTGAGTTTTCTCTTCAAAATCGCCTCTAGGCCGAGCTCTAATGGAAGGTTTATGAAAAATGGGAAAAATACTGTTTTTGAGAATGTTTTAAATCACTGGCGACAGGTGTTCATTATGCTCCCGTGAAACCTGACACGTTCGCAAAGAGAATGGCCTAACTGGATTACGCGATCGCGAAGATCTAGCCCGCCTCACCTCCGCGTTCGTGAGACTTGGCTCGCGTTCGCATAGAGTTACCTCAATTCCCCAGCCCAGCCTATCTAACGCTACACATTCGCGAATTCGCGTGTGACTGATCGTGTTCGCGAAGAGCAACCTCCCCATGCTCCGCGTTCGCGACCAAGGCCTCACGTTCGCGTAAAACAAAATCATCCCAGTCCCAGATCCCCTTCGCGATCGTGAAAATGGTTTCATGATCGCGAAGCACAACACACCAGATGACAACTGAAGTTAAAAAAACAGCTTTTCAAAGCTCAAAAGGCACGTAGGCTATCTGAAACTCACTCGAGCCCTCGGGGCTCCAAACCATATATTAAACCTCGTACGAACTCGCTTGCACGATCAAAACACCAAAATAAATTTATGTACTAAGATATTTTTTAACTTGAATAAGAATTTTACTCATATGATGAATTTAAAAATAATTGAATTAAAATTCTCTTGCTAAATAACTAATTAAAGATTTAATTATTTAGTTTTACATAAAAAAATAATTTATTCTATGTTGATTCAGACTTTAATATCAGTTCTCTCTTGTTTTGAATATTTAATCTTAATTATAATTTTATCCACTATAAATTTTATTTTTAAAGAGTGAAAGATTGATATGACATTTCACTTTTAGATCTTTATGTTTGTAGAATCATTAGTGGTATTGGCTCTTACCAACTATTATTTTTTCTCTTCCTCACACATTTATATTCTTAAATATTTTTTGTTAGCTGTTATTTAATAATTGGGTATTTTTCAATATTACTCAAAAAATTGATTAAAAAATATTATTTGAGTTGGAAAATAGTTCAAATATAATATAAAAATATATTATCGTGGGGGTATTTTTTTCCAATTTCAGCTCTTTATGCAGTCCATTTAATATTACTCTTATTTTTTTTTGGTATTGGACATTATGGAGTGGTAATGTATTACCAATACGGATAATTCTTATGAAATTGATTTTATTAAACCTTCCTACATATTTTTTAATAAGAATTTAATAGATAAAATTTTATTAATTTTAAAAATTTAGCAAATAAGGTATTGTAGTCCAAAAAATAGGTTTTTGCAGTTATGTCCTTTCCCTATGAGTTCTTCCACTTAATATGTTAGGTCTATTTTGATATATTAATATTGTATTTATGCTTTTATAATAAAATATGCTCTCCTTTTTCAAAATGGATTTGGACAGTATAATAAATTTTCAAATTAAATTAGTAATAGGACGTTATAATACGTTTTCGAATTAAATTAGTAATAGAAATTTTTAAGAAGTATATCCTAAAAGTAATAGGATTACATGACTAAAGACATTTACTTGTTCAATTTTATATGAATTACACCGCCCGAAAGTAATTATACTAATAGGATTCCTAAAGGTAATCATGTAGGATTCCTAACGTGTACTATTATGTCCTAAAATTAATAGGTTAATATTATAAGGTTATTTTTATAGACTAATATTGTATTTATCCTTTTATAATAATTTAGATAGATATAGATAATTCTACTATGTATGTTTAGTTTTCGTATTGTTAGTGCATGACATCATGAAACGACGGCAAATGATACAATCTATCCAAACGTTATATTCATCAAACAATATAATACAATGCAATAAAATACGATACAATACATTATGAAACGACATGTAACAACAATCCAAACAAGTTGTTAGCTGATCATTTTTGTCACGACCCGATTTCGGAGTCGTGATGGCGCCTGTCGTGAAACCAGGCAAGCCGCCCCTTTGTTTCTCAGCTAAATTCAATTTCCAGTAAAAATACGATTTTAAACGAATTTATTGATAATACTAAGAATCTGAAGTTTAAAAACTATATTTGAAACCAAAATTAAAATCTACAACCCCGGATCCGGTGTCACTCAGTCATGAGCTGCTATAACATAAAGCAAGGAAAAGGAGAATGGACAACATAGTCTCAAAATAAATAACAACAGGTAGAATAAGAAAGAGAAGACAAGGTCGCGATTGCCAGCTGCTACCTCGACGACTCCAATGAAGCTCTAACAACCGCTCAACAACCACTACCGGTTCCCGATGTACCTGGATCTGCACACGACGTGCAGGGGGTAACGTGAGTAAACCAACTCAGAAGTAACGAACCCAAACTATGGGTTGAGAGGTAGTGACAGACTAAACCTCAATAATTAAATCATCAATGTACAAAATTTAGGTATGTTCACAATTTATCAGAAAATGACAACAGAATATGCTAGATATACCTCAATATGTTCTACATGCCAACATGTCACAGTGTGAAAATGCACATAGTGCTCACAACTCTTCCACAGAAGTTCTCCCAGTACTATATATGGCTCTCAGGCCCAGGGAAGTTCCATCCCGGAATATGCATAACACCGGTGACCGTAGTCACTCCATACTTAGGAAAAGGCCAGTCTAGCCCCACTGAGAAGGTCCATCTCTGGAATACAACACTCGGATAATATCCATGTCCAGGGAAGATCCATCCCTCACATAACATCAGCTTCGGACAAGATCCATGTCCAAGGAAGATCCATCCCTCATCATCAATGCGCTCACTGAGGATGTAAAGACTCCGGAGGGGCCCTAGTGGCCCAAGCGCCATATCAAGCCAACAAAGGCATGATTTAAGTATTGTTGCGGTGTGCAGTCCGATCTCATAACTGTCTCCATAACAGGCTCTCGGCCTAACTCAGTCATTACTCTCCAGTCTCACTCACATGGATCACAGATGCCTCCATCAGCCCGAGACAATGATAAGTATGAATATAATTAACAATACTGAGACTGAGGTATGAAGTGATATGCTATAACAGGACTGAGTATATGAAATCAAATAATCACAAAATTAGACAGTAATATACGACCACTCGGGTCTCAGCATTTTCGGCGTGAAGCCTAGCATTTATACTTAACATGATTTCTAACATGTGCATAATTTTTACATTAATGGAAGCACATATATCATCAGGGAATAATCTCTAAGTGGTGCCATGGGATAAGCCAGACCACAATTACCCGGTGCACTCCCGCACGCCCATCACTTGGCATGCGTGTCACCTCGATTATGGTCATAAATCCTTTAGCTCGGGGTTTCGAACCCTCAGAATCAAGTTTGGAAACGTTACTTACCTCAAAATCGGCTAAAATCCTAGACCTCAATGCCTTTTCATCTAGACTGGGCCTCCGAGTGCTCCAAATCTACCAAAAATCAGATTCATATGTTTATAATATGCCAAGGAATGAAACCCATTCGAAAATTACCAAAAATCCGAAATTGGCCAAACCCGACCCCCGGGCTCACATCTCGGAACTCGATGAAATTTACACCACAAGAATCATCATCCTCCCACGAGTGTATACATACCAAGATTACTGAAATCAGAGTCCAAAATTCCCATTTTATGGTCTCTAAATCACAAGCCCTAATTACCTATTTTTAGCACTATTTCCCCCAATTTTCGCCATTAATCCGACATTTAATCACATATAAATGAGTTTTAAGTCCAAAATCCTTACCTCAATGAAGAACTATCTATTTCCCTCTTCAAAAACCCTTCAAAAGCTTCAAACCCGAATAAGAATGGTGAAAGAATGACCAAAATTCGCTAAGGATTCTTTTTGTAGGTTCTGCCCAGCGATGACCGCACCTGCGGTCATTTTCTCGCACCTGCGGACCCAGGTGCGCACCTGCGAGAATTCACTTAAGGGACCTTTTCCCGCACCTGCGACTCCGCAGGTGCGGTTCAAGTCTCGCACCTGTGACCTTTGCTGACCCAGCCAACTTCCGCATCTGCGGAGCCTAGTCCGCTTATGCGGGTTCGCACCTGCGGTCCCCCATCCGCAGGTGCGGAAACACCAGAAAGTTTCACACCAGCAACTCCAAAATGCCAAAAATCATGTCGTTACCCATCTGAACTCAACGCGAGGCCCTCGAGACCCCAACAAAAAATACAAACAAGTCATAAATGATCACTCGGACTTAGTTGAACTCTCGGAACACCCCAAAATAACATCGGAACACCAAATCAACCCATGATTCAAGCCTAAAGATATTCAAACTTCCGAAATTCATTAACGATGCCGAAACTAACCAAAACACATCCGATTGACCTGAAAATTGGCACACACATCCAAAATGACATTACGAACCTGCTCCAATTTCCGGAATTCCATTCCGACCCCGATAGTCTATTTTCCACTGCCGGCCGGAAATCGTCAAAAACTAACTTTCGCCAATTCAAGCCTAATTCTACATCGGACCTTAAAACTACATTTTGAACACACTCCTAAGTCCCAAATTACCTAACGAAGCTATCTGAGCTATAAAATCCACATTCCGAGGTCGTTTACCTAATAGTCAACTTCCGGTTGACTTTTCTAACTATATGGCCAACTTAAGAGACTAAGTGTCTCATTTTTCACCATGACCACTCTGAACCCGAGTCAACCAACCCAACGCCACACAAAAGAGATGAACCACACAAGCAATGAAGCAGAAATGAGAGAAACGGGCTTACTCTCGGAACGACTGGCCAGGTCGTTACAATTTTGTACTCTGAATCTCCTGCCTTGTTCCATTTTTAAATTTAACAAATCGTTATCTGAATTTAGTTTAAACTTTCGGGGATGATTCTCTTTAATGGTCCAATTTTTCTAGCACTTAATAACAGATTCATTTGGATTAGCTTAATTTTAGAATCCATCTGCTCTACAGCTTCGTTTAATTGAATGCGCTTCACTTAAATAAAGAAATTTGGCAATGGGGAGTAGAACCACTGTTGCTTTTAAATTAAAGTAAACAATAAAGAAGCAACCAATTTTGCATCTTCTCCCCCTTACGAACTCCTGTTACAAATATAATAACTTATATGCAGTGTCATATACATATGCATATGCTACGAGTTCATCATCTCCGATCTACATCTCATCTGGTTCAAAGAATGATTGGGGAGCAATCTTAATTGGATTGTACGCGTGTATTTTTAGTGGCGGATCCAGCAATGGATTTGCAGAATCTATAGAGTCTAGTGTTTTAACAACCAAACTATTTCGCGATATAAATTTTAGAACTTACTCTCTCAACTCAATACTATCACGTATAAATTCTAGGTCATAATATATTTGTAGTGGTAAATAATAGGGCAAGAGAGAAACTGTCATTGCATGCGCGCTACTGTGGCGGGTAGGCACCTTAGGTGTACATAATACTTGGCTCCAGGTTTGTATACGGTAAAAAACCGGGCCCACCCGATTTTACTATTTGATCTAGACCGGAAGGTTGCATCGAAAGACGGCTTTGTAACAGGACAGACTAAATCGCGAGGATAAGGTACCAAGTTTAGTATCAAGGTACCTGTCAAGATCGAGGCTAGTAGCATTCGAAGCCAAATGAGACAGACATCGAGTAAGATCAAAGATAGCATGATAACGGAAAGACGAGATAACAGGTCAAAGATCGTGGCGGAAATCTCGGAACGAATCCAATCACGAACGGTAAACTCGCTAAATTATGGAATTGCCTTCTGTAATTAGAGTTATACCATAAGTGAAATTCCTCTAATATATAAAGAGGAGTTCCAATCATTTGTAACATATCATTCACAGACATCAAAGCAATATAATTCTCTCTTCTCGCTTACATGCTTGTTCATCAGCTTGTTATATTTTAATTACTCTTGCATCAACCAGTTCGAGGGTATCCAAACTCGAGGGCTGAGTTTCATTCTAACATTGGTTTGCTTTACTTTATAATTCAATTCTGTTATTTATCTTCGTATTTATCAATTAGTATTGAGTGAATTTACGTATTCTTAAAACCACATTATAAGTCTAATTGTTATCCAATTTTAATGGTAAACAGTTTGGCGCCCACTTTGGGGCTAAGAATAATAGCGATTGCTTAATACTGATTCCGATAACACACACTACTTTATGCTTGTTCTTGTAAGTGTTTTCATTTTCAGGATAAAACATGTCAAACTCACAAACAACACCCACACATGGTGACAACGGCCTCGGATTTCACGGGAAAAATGACAATACAATCGCCCCAGGGATAGAGATGCCTCAGGTTGACTTCGAGGGAGTACCAATTGCAAATCCCGTCGACGTCAGTTCACATGTCGCCCTAAATGCAAATTTGGGCGCTGATCCCGAAGGTAGCCTACGCAGGGAAGGTCGATCTGGTGGTCGAAGTACGCAGGGAGGAGGGGACGGTGGAGCCAGCCTCCAATTGATATTCGAGATGCTACAGGCTCAACAAGCCGCTATAGCACAATTACAAAATCAACATCGTTCACCAAGTGGGGTCGAATCTGAGCCTCCACCAGAAGTTGTTCACAGAGCCGAACCTGTATCGGAGAGATCGAACGCCAATGAATCGGTGACTGACCCCGCCATTATGAAAATGCTCGAGGAACTCACTAAGAGAATTGAATCAGGAGAAAAGAAAATCGAGGCAAACGACAAAAAAATAGAAACATATAACTTCCGGGTTGACCAAATACCGGGGGCACCACCAATTTTGATAGGTATGGACTCGAAGAAGTTTGTGTAGAATTCGTTCCCCCCAAGTGCGGCTCCAAAATCCATTCCGAAGAAATTCCGCATGCCGGAGATCCCTAATTACAATGGAACCACTGATCCTAATGAGCATGTTACCTCTCATACATGCGCAATAAAGGGGAATGACTTAGAAGATGATGAGATCGAATCTGTTCTACTAAAGAAATTTGAAGAAACTCTGTCGAAAGGAGCAATGATATGGTATCATAATCTGCCACCTAATTCCATCGATTCATTTGACATCCTTGCGAATTCCTTCGTGAAGGCACACGCCTGAGCTATAAAGGTTGCGACTAGGAAGTCAGACCTCTTTAAAGTAAGATAGAAGGACAACGAAATGTTAAGGGAATTTGTATCTCGGTTCTAGATGAAACGCATGGACCTACCCCCGGTCACATATGATTTGGCTGTTCAAGCCTTCACCCAAGGGTTGAACGAACGGAGTTCGGTAGCATCACGGCAGCTGAAGCAGAATTTAATTGAATATCCAGCAGTGACCTGGGCCGATGTGCATAATCGGTACCAGTCAAATATCAGGGTCGAGGAGGATCAATTAGGGACCCCTTCCGGTTCCGCCTATCCAAATAGGCCCGTTGGCAGAGTTCAAAAGCACATCGACAGATAACCCCGATCGAACAAAGATCGGTATCAACAATACAACGCAGATCGTAGGAATAGTGGCCCAGGACGTAATCCCATTCGAAATGATCGAAGGAATGATCGGGGACAGAGTTATCAAGGGCTCATGATCAAAAGTGGCTTCGATAAACATGTCGATCCCATAGAAGCACCACGATTATCATAACACAACTTCATCATCGACGCATCAGGTATTGTGTCATCCATTAGGAGAACCAAAGATACTAGATGGCCCAGACCCCTACAGACCGATACATCTCCAAGAAACCCCAACCAGATATGCAAATACCATGGCACCCATGGTCATAGAACCGAAGACTGTAGATAGGGGTGTGCATTCGAATCGGTTTATCGATAAATCGAATCGATTATTTGTTATCGATTTATCGATATCGATTTATCGATTTCGATTCGGAAAATTTTCTTATCGAGTTATCGATTTCGATTTCGATTTTGTCCACTTCGCTTATCGATTTATCGATAAATCGATAAGAATCTTTTTTTTTTTTTTTTTACCCGTGGTTTTCTTTACCCTAACTTATTATTTCCATTTTCCTCTAACCTTATTATTTTCTAATTTTGCCTACCCTATTATTTTCTTTCCTCTTCACGACTTCACGCTGCTTCTGCCTCAAGATTTTCCCCTACGGCCCTACCCTCCTGCCCCTTTAGAGCTGAACTGCTGAAACCTTAAATTTTCTTCACTCAAAATTCCTCCTTTCTCGGTTTCTTCCACAGATCTGGTAATTCTCTATCTCCAAATGGGTTCTCTCAGTAAGTTGATTGTAATTTGGTAGAAGTTCTTTTGGTCAGTTAGGTAAGGAGCTGAAGAATAATTAGTCTGCCTGAATTAAATCAATTAATCGTAGTATCATTTGGTATGATATAATAATGATTAGCCGTCTATCTCTATTAGCTATCCACTATTTATACATGTTTTACACATTGTATACATATATTAAGTAAGGGTACTAAACATGACAACATCGCTTAGAGCTAGCAAATTTTCTTATTGGTGGAATCCCGTAAATTTTCTTATTGGTGTAATCGATAACCGAATCGATAAGCCCCAAAAATCGATAAACCGAAATCGAAAAAATCGAAACCTTATTGAAACGATAACGATAAGCATATGTACAAATCGATAATCGATAAGTAATTATCGATAAGGGTCAAAATCGAATCGATAAATCGAATGCACACCCCTAACTGTAGACAAATAAGAAAGGAGGTGACCCGTCTATTTAACAAGGGGAACCTTCGAGAATTCCTGAGCTACCGAGCTAAAAACCATTTCAGAGACAGGGATGCAAATAGGAAAAACGAGCGGAAGAACCTCAACACGTGATTTACATAATTGTTGGTGGGGTCGATATTCCACAAGGACTCGTGTTCAAACGCAAAGTATCAATCACCAGGGAATAACGAACTCGGGACTATGTGTCAGAAGACACTTTATCATTCAACGATGAGAAGGCAAAAGGGATCTCACTAACCCACAATAATGCTTTGGTAATCTCTATCCTTATGAATAAAATTCATGTTAAACGTGTTTTAATTTATCCAGGGAGCTCAACCAATATTATTCAATCGAGGGTCGTGGAGCAGCTCGGCTTACAAGACCAGATCGTGCCCGCAGCTAGGTTCTCAATGGTTTCAACATGGCCAGTGAAACAACTAAGGGTGGAATCATCCTACCAGTAAACGTAGTTGGGACTATTCAAGAAATAAAGTTCCATGTGATCGATGGCGATATGAGATACAACGCCCTGCTCGGAAGACATTGGATTCACAACTTGAGGGCAATCCCTTCAACCCTTCACCAAATGCTGAAATTCCCAACACCAGATGGAGTAAAAAAAGGTGTATGGGGAACAACATGTTGCCAAAGAAATGTTAGCGGTTGATGAATTAATACCGATATCGGCACTTTCGTCACCAAAAGGATCGGAGTCAAATGGAAAAAAGGAGGTTAAATAACAATCACAGGCACTAGGCTCGATTCAGTCGGAGAAGCAGGGAACTGACCAGGACGAGGACAATGACTACCGGATCCCTCGATTCTTCATAATCCCCGAGGATTCCGACACTGCCAAATCGACAATCGAAGAGCTGGAGCAAGTCATACTGATCAAGTACCTACCTGACCGAAAGGTATATTTGGGCACAAGGTTAACCCCCGAGCTCAGGGAAAAACTCATCAAATTTTTTTATCGATAATATGGATTGTTTTTCTTGGTCCCACTTAGATATGACAGGGATCTTACCGGAGGTCACTACACATCCATTGAGCTTGAACCCAAAGTTCCGACCGGTAAAGCAAAAGAGAAGGGCCCAGTCCAAGGTAAAACATGCATTCATCAAGGACGAGGTAACCAAACTTCTCAAAATAGGATCTATTCGAGAATTAAAGTATCCCGAATGGTTAGCAAACGTAGTCGTAGTCCCTAAAAAAGGGAACAAACTTAGAATGTGCGTAGACTATAAAGATTTAAACAAAGCATGTCCTAAAGACTCTTTTCCTCTGCCGAATATCGATCGCATGATTGATGCCACGGCCGACCATGATATCCTTAGACGCCTACTTCAAGTACAATCAAATTCAAATGAACCCGGAGGATCAGGAAAAGAATTCGTTCATCACTAAGTACGACACCTATTGTTATAATGTAATGCCATTTGGGCTACTTACCAGCTCCTAGTAAATTGAATGTTCGAAGAAAAATTAGGTAAATCAACGGAGGTATATATTGACTATATGCTAGTTAAGTCCCTACGAGTAGAGGGACAATTTGAAACATTTGCAAGAAACCTTCGATATATTAAGGAAATACAACATGAAGCTTAATCCTGAGAAATGTGCATTCGAGGTTGGTTCAGGAAAGTTCCTCGGCTTTATGGTGTCAAATCGAGGGAACGATATCAACCCCGATAAAATCAAGGCAATCAAAGACATCACAGTCGTAGACAGTGTTAAGGTCGTACAAAGATTAATAGGGCGGATAGCCACCCTAGACCGATTCATCTCGAGGTCTTCAAATAGAAGTCACAGGTTCTTCCCAATGCTCAAAAAGAAGAACAATTTTGCTTGGACCCCGGAATGCCAACAAGCATCAGAAGAATTAAAGTGGTACCTCTCGAGCCCGCCACTGCTTCATACTCTGAAAGCGGACGAGCAACTCTACTTATACTTATCAGTTTTGAAAGTCGCAGTAAGTGGGGTCCTAGTTCGAGAGGATCAAGGTACGTAATTTCCTATTTACTATGGTAGTCGAGCTTTAGCTGAGGTCGAGACCCGATACCCACACTTAGAAAAATTAGTGCTTGCCCTAATAAGTGCCTCTAGGAAATTAAAACCATATTTTCAATGTCACCCAATTTGTGTGGTGACCACTTATCCTCTTCGCATGTTTTGTATAAGCCCGAACTCTCGGGCCGATTGTCCAAATGGGTCGTCGAAATCAGTGGGTATGATATCGAGTATCAACCTCGAATGACCATCAAATCTCAAATCTTAGCAGACTTCGTGGCAGAATTTATGCCAACCCTCGTACCCGAGGTCGAAAAAGAATTGTTATTAAAATCGGGGACATCATCGGGGGTGTGGACCCTTTTCACAGACGTATGTTCGAACATGAAGGGGTCTGGGCTAGGCATCATTTTGAAGCCGCCCACAGGCAACACAATTAGACAATCTATCAAAACTTCCAAGTTGACTAACAATGAGGCCGAGTATGAGGCCATGATTGCAGGTCTCGAGCTAGCTAAGAGTTTGGGAGCAGAGGTCATTGAGGCCAAATATGACTCCCTACTTGTGGTAAACCAAGTCAACAGAATCTTCGAGGTTCGAGAAGATCGAATACAGAGGTACTTGGACAAACTACAGGTAACACTACATCGATTTAAAGAATAGACTCTACAACATGTACCTCGAGAACAAAACAATGAAGCTGATGCCCTTGCAAATTTGGGGTCATCGGTCGAAGACAACGAAATTAGCTCGGGGACTGTCGTACAACTTTCAAAGCTAGTGATCGAAAAAGGCCACGCCGAAATAAACTCCAAAAGTCTAGCCTGGGATTGGAGGAATAAATATATCGAGTACCTATATAACGAGAAGTTTCCATCGGATCCTAAGGAATCAAGGACTCTACGTACGAAGGCCGCACGATTCACATTGGCAGAAGATCGAACACTACATATAAGGATGTTCAATGGACCATTGGAAATTTGTTTGGGTCCCGGAGACACCAACTACGTCCTACAGGAAATTCACGGGAATCATTCTGTTGCCGAATCATTGGTTCAAAAAGTCATCAGAGATGGATACTGTTGGGCCAATATGGAAAATGATGCTAAGGAATTTGTTCGAAAGTGCGACAAGTGCCAAAGGTATGCGCCGATGATCCACCAACCCGAAGAGCAACACTATTCAGTCCTATCCTCATGGCCGTTCATGAAATAGGAATGGATATCGTCAGCCCTCTACCATAGGCCCCAAGTAAAGCTTAATTCATTTTATTTATGACTGATCTAAGTGGGTTGAAGCACAGGTCTTCGAGAAATTCAGAGAAAAGGAAGTTATAGTCTTCATCTGGGACCATATTATATGCCGATTCGAAATGCCTTCCGAGATCGCATGCGATAATAGAAAGTAATTCATCGGCAGCAAAGTTACAAAGTTTCTTGAAGACCACAAAATAAAAAGGATCTTGTCGACGCCATATCATCCTAGTGGGAAAAGACAGGCCGAATCGACAAACAAGACCATCATTCAAAATATAAAGAAAAGATTGAACGACGCTAAGGGAAAATGGAGAGAAATATTGCCCGAGGTCCTTTGGGCATATCGAACAATGTCAAAATCCAGTACAGGGGCAACGCCGTTCTCTTTAGTCCATGGCACCGAAGCTCCAATCCCGGTCGAAGTCGGGGAACCGAGTGTCAGGTTTCGATATGCGATGGAAGAGTCAAATCACGAGGCTATGAATACAATCCTTGAATTGCTAGATGAAAAATGGGAAGACGACCTCATTCAAATGGCTGCACAGAAGCAGCGGATCGAAAGATACTACAACCGAAGAGCCAATCTTCAACACTTTAAAACCGGGGACTTGGTTCTGAGGAAGGTTACCCTTAATACTCGAGACCCAAACAAAGGAAAACTTGGCCCGAACTGGGAGGGACCGTATCAGGTCCTCGACATCGTTGGAAAGGGATCCTACGAACTTGGCACGATGAACATCGAACAATTACCGAATAATTGGAACATATTACTCCCCAAACGATATTATTTCTAAGGTATGACCTTCTTCATTTTTATTTATATTTTTACTAACCATCTGCAGGTGTTCAATCGAATACCTCGAAGTATTCTCTAAACACGAAGTCCTTAGGTCTGAAAGCATGCGTTGCACTATTTTTCCCTTAGACCAGTTTTTGTCCCAAATAGGTTTTTCCGGTGAGATTTTTAACGAGGCAACCATTGTTCGTGCTAACTTAGAGAAATTCAAAAGTATCCAAGGCTTCTTTACAATCAACCTCGAATACTGAGGGGCATCACCCTTGGATGATTACAAGGAAAATACCTCGTGTCAACAGGGTCTCGATAGATAAATTTTGTAAAGGGACAAACGGTCGAATGAACCATGTCCATGTAAATTACTCGAGCCCTAATGGAAAAACATGTACGCATGTAAAATCTATTGAAAGAAGTATTTTTCCTTATCAGATGTTCCATGCCTTAGAAAAATTTATATTTTACAATTTCATATGTATGATCTATTGTAGAAACTGGCTTAAGGGTCGATCACAACTGAAGTTCAAACAACTTACCCCATACTCGGGTACTGCCACCCAAAAATGACATGATCGAATTATTAGACCTCGAGACCGTAAGACCTTAAATAGGAAATCCTCGATTTTATAGGCCAAGGCCACCCTACTCAGGGACTGATAAGTTCGAAGTGCAATCGAGAAATATGCCCAAGAGGCAGATCCCAAGGCTACGACCAAACTAACACGGTTCAAAGACGTCAAAATTCCGTAATGAAAACAAGCCTTCAAATACTTTTATAAATCGTTTAAAAAGGATACCCTCGGTAAAATGACAAAGGGGTTTCGACAATGTCAGCCCTCGAAAAACCCTAAGGGGTAAATTATTCGAACCTTCGAAAAATTTTGTACTAAACAATTTTGTGCTAAGGCATAACAAAGCAAGGGGTTTAGATAACACCAACCCTCGAAAAACTTAATGAGTACGGATTTATCTTGTGCTAAGGCATGGCAAATTTTTATATGATTAACTTTTTAAGCCGAAAAGGGATAAAAGCCATTCTTTTGAGGCCATATCGGCCCAATTCAAGAACCTAAGGGCCATTTTATTTCTTGAGTTCGAGAAATCATCCTCACTCAACTAAAAACTAAGGGTCATCCTACTTCGAGTTCGAGAAACTACTCATTCGACTACAAAGACTACATTAGTCTGACTTCGATCAAGTTGCCTAAGCTTCGAATTTACGAACAAAATTTTCACAAGGCATAAGTGAATCAAAATTTTCACAAGGCATGAGTGAATGAAAATTTTCATAAGGCATAAGTGAATAAGAATTTACACAAGGCAGAAGTTGAGATAAAGACAAAAAACAAAATGTTTTATACATACGAATATATTTACAAAGGACCAATCAGGGTCCTACACAAAAGAAAAAAGAGAAGAAAAAAATACTAAGGCTCCTAACTATTCTCGGGGGCAGCTTCTCCATCGGGGTCCCCCCACTCTCGGACCCGCTCTCAGTGCCATCATCAGCATCATCGTTGTCATCAGCTTCAGAAGAGGCCAGAGCTCTAGGAATAGATTCATGCTCTTTAGCCTTTACTATATCTTCGGTAAGATCAAAACCTCGAGCGTGGATCTCCTCAAGGGTTTCCCTCCGAGATTGGAATTTGGTGAGTTTAGAAATACAATCTGCTCGAGTTTGAGCGGTCTCGGCAGCCTCTCTGGCTTGGAATTGAGCAGCTTCAGCATCGGCCCAGTAGACGGCCATGATCGCCTCTGCCTCGGTCTTTGACTTTTCGGCTTCAGATTTGGCCTTTGAAAGTTCGGAAGCCAACAAAGCCTCGAGCTCCTCTATATTCTTTGTCTGAGCTGAGTTTTTCTCCTTCAGGCCTTGAAGCTGACTCTCGGCCAATAGCAATTGGGCTCGAGCAGTCTCTTTCTCTGCAGCCAAGCGGTCCATATTTTGTTTCCACCCTAAGGTCTCCGCCTTCATCATGTTGACCTCCTCACGGAACTGATCAATCCTTTCGACCTTCTGCTGTAGCGGTGATATTGAAATATTAGCTTCCCTTCTCGAATCAAGCCCATGAGATTTTAAGAGTATCATTACCTGCTCAATCAGGTCGGTCTGATCCTTGTGAGCCTTAGCCAACTCGGCTCGGAGGTCCTTGATCTCCTCATATTTTTGCCCGCAGAGAAGTTTGAGGGAATTTCTTTCCTATGAAATAACTTGAAGGTCGGCTTCACATCAGCTCAGCTCAGCTCATGTATTGGAAAAAACCTCGTGATGGAGTGCTAGAGCCTATATGAAAAATAAAGGGAGTTAGACAGAATATGGAGGAATGTGATATCAACAAAGGATCAAGACTTACCCGATTTAGGACTCGTTGAGCCTCATCGAAGAGGTTGGACGCTTCACTAAGGTCGGAAGCATCTTCAACCTCGATAAAGCAATCTCGGAAGGTATCCTCCCCTATAGGGGCTCCATCTACCTCGGTGGTCCTCAAAGCTTGGGCATCCCAAATTGCCTCTTCGAAAAAAGCAGGGAGAGTAGGTGAGTCTCCGATTACTATTTCCCCAAGTGAGTCACTAGGGGCATTTTTTTCAAAGGGCTTCAAGGCCGGTCCCTTCAGACATACCCATCATTTGTTCATTTTAGTGGGGGGAGCCTCGATCTTCGAAGACTTGGGGACTTTGCCCGAGTCTTTCTCCAAGACCCCCTCAGTTCGAGGCGGGATTTCATCAACCACTATCGATTCAGCGGCCTTTGGGGCCTCGATGTTCTTCTTCACTAGGGCCACCAGTACAGAGTCATCGTCCGGTTCTTCTTCTTCTTCCTCCCTTAGCCGCTAAAGTACATCCGCAGGAAGGGCAGCAATATCTATCTTCGGCTTACGAACAAGGTTTTTCTTGGACTTTGGGACCCTGGAGGTCGAGGTCCTTTTCCTCTTATTATATTTTTCCGGTTTTCGAGACGGGGCCGAAGTCTCCTCCCCACCAGTCGGGGGCCTCATGACCGCATCTTTAGCTAGGCCTACACACGAGAAAACCGAAAAAGTATAAGAAGGATGTCTTAATTGAATCATCAAATACACAAAAAGTGGGCTTACCATAATTATTGGCCTTTCATCGGCCCTTTGCTAAATCGCGCCATGAGCGCTAGATGTATGTAGAGGTCGAGGCCAGGTTTCGAACCTAGCTCTCGAGGTCGGGAATCACACGGGGCATCCAAGCGACCGCTACATCTAGAAAAAAAGACATTATTGAGAAAAGGCAAAGGAACAAAATAATACATGAAAGCTAATAGTGAAGCGGTACTTACGATTCATGTTACATTTCTCAAGAAATGGCATCTTCTCGGTCAGAATGAGGTCGAAAGTCCTCACTCGAACGAACCAGCCCATCCAACCTCGATTTTTGTCCTCGTCTATGCTCAAGAACAACGTTTTGGTAGCCCAACACTGGAGTTTTATCAACCCTCTCCGATAGAGACGGGGGATATACAATCTGATGAGGTGATCGAGGGTGAAAGGGAGCCCCTCGACCTTGCTCACGAAGAATCAGAGCAAAATAACAATTCTCCAAAAGGAAGGATGTATTTGGCCTAGGGTTTTTGATATTGACGGCAGAAATCAATAATGACGGGGTCGAGGGGGCCCAATGTGAAAGGTTAAGTGTAAACTCTTAGAAACCCTTCCATATGGGTAGTGATGTCCTCTTCGGGGTTCGGGATTGCCACCACTTTCTCCTCCTAGTTCCAGTCTTTCTTTACTTGCTTAAGGTATCCCTCAGTTATCAAGCATATCTCCTCGACATTGGCTCGCAACGACCAGGAACCGACGAGGCCTTATCAATTTTGAAATCATAGTTTAACACGCACCCCCAGGAATACACTCCTCAAGACGGGGTTCCACCGGCGTTTTCCCGCCGGCCGGTTGAGAAGATGAAGCAGCTTCTTTTTCTGGAACTGTTTTCGATGTTTTTGCCATATTTTTATGAGTTTGAAGAAAGAGAAAGGTAATTGGACTTGATGTTTGAGAAAGGATTTGCAGCAAAACCTAAAGATTTTGTGAAAATGGAGAACTTAGGAGATGTAAAAACCTTGGAGATTAGAGAAAAGTGAAAGTAAAATTCGAATCAATGTGAAGAGGGCCTATTTATGGGATTCACGGCGACGGTCCTAAGGCTCTAGTGGCCGACCATCAACTAATACTCATTGATGATTTGGGGAACTGTACCAATGGGACGTTTCGGTCACTTCCGTAGCTTACATCACGGGGATGATGTCACAAAATGTCGAGTTAAAAAATCAAAGACTCAACTCGTTTCTTGTCATTACACTCCAAAAAATGAGGGGAATATCTGTATACGATTAAAATCGGGCCCACCCGATTTTAGTATTTGATCGAAACCGGGAGGTTGCGTCAAAGGATGATTTCGTAATGGGACAGACTAAATCGCGAGGATAAGGTACCGAGTTCAGAATCGAGGTACCTGTCAAGATCGAGGCTAGTAGCAATCGAAGCCAAATGAGACAGACATCGAGTAAGATCAAATATAGCATGATAATGGAAAGGCGAGATAACAGCTCAAAGATTGTGGCGGAAATCTCGGAAAGAATCCAATCACGAACGGTAAACTCACTAATCATGGGATTTACTTCTGTAATTAGAGTTATACCATAAGTGAAATTCCTCTACTATATAAAGAGGAGTTCCAATCATTTGTAACGTATCATTCACAGACATAAAAGCAATATAATTCTCTCTTCTCTCTTACATTCTTGTTTATCAGCTTGTTATATTTTAATAACTCTTGCATCAACCAGTTCGAGGGTATCCAAACTCGAGGGCTGAGTTCCATTCTAACATTGGTTTTCTTTACTTTATAATTCAATTATGTTATCTATCTTCGTATTTATAAATTAGTATTGAGTGAAATCACATATCCTTAAAACCACATTATAAGTTTAATTGTTATCCAATTTTAAGGGTAAACAAGGTTATCAGATGAAATGTGCTTTTTTGGGGGTAGAAAGAAGCACTTTGACATGGTTGACATGTCTTCTTGGTTATGAAATTTTTAACCATATTAGGTTTAGAACCCGCGCCGATGCGCGGATAATTTAATAGAATATTAATCTTATAATATTATGATTTAATATATCATATTATTTTAAAAAATAATAGATGTTATTTTATTATGTATTGTAGTGTACAGAAATATAACAATTCTATACAAAATCAATTGATACACATCATATAGTAATCGAATAACATTATCAATAATATTTTTGAATATTATTTATTTACTTCATTTTATCAAATAAATTTAAAGTGTCACATTATATCTATTTTTTTTATCATAAATCTACTAATAATTGTAATAATTATTATATTTATATTATTGTCAAAAGTAAAGTAAATTGAATTCTTCTCCCCGTTTGTATTTAATATGAATTTTTTTCTTAAACTAAAATTTATTACCTAATAAGTTAAATTATATCTATATTATATAGTTTAAGCATTCTTATCATAATTTTAAGAACTTTCTAATCTCAAATTCAAATAATCTTTCCCTTTCATTTCTAATTGTAAATTTTTAATAATTTTCTTTAATTTTGCTATTTTTATCTGATATATAGTCTTATTACATTTTATGTGGCTCATTAACTTGTAACTTTATTTAATATTATTATCAACTACTATTCTTTGATATTATATAGATAAATATATAATTTTTTAATCATAAACTAAATATTATTTTGTTTTAAAAATATTGCTCGAAACTTTAAATTATTTAAATTTGTTAATAATATTAAAATAGTATTACTTTATTTTCTAAACTTATGATTTAAAAATATCATTATCTCTAATTTATTTTTATTATTTAATTTTTTTACTTTTTGATTTTATCTATTAGACTTGAGCTACGTGGACTTATCCATATTATGACCTTTCTTATCATAATATAAAAAGACTGTCTCATCCCATATTTAAATAAATTTTACCCTTTTTTCTATATCAAAAAAATCTGAACTTTTATTTTCTATTTATTCTTTAGTTTTCCTATTATATTATTCAATATCTAATATTATTACATTTTCATATGACTTTTCATTAGCTTGTTTGAATTTAATAGTTAGTTCTACCATACTAATTCTAATGCAATATAGATAAAATTAAAAAGTATTTTAGTAGTAACTTTGGCTTTATTGTTCATATTCCAAAATGTGAGTTTTACCCTTTTTTCTATGATAAAAAACATCCACTGCCAGTTATTTATGCACAACCCCAGAGTCCATCCAACCATGTACCTCAGTCATGGGTGGAACTGGGACTTCAAGGACATGCAATGTAACGACCCGACCAGTCATTTTGAGCTTCAGCGCGTCGTTTGGCGGTTTAAGTCCATGAGCAGCTTCATTTAAGGTATTATGACTTATAGGTGTGGTCGGAATTGAAGTTCGGGAAGTTCAGAGTCGAATTGGAAAGAAAATTCTTATTTCGAAAGCCTTAAGTTGGAAGAATTGACTAAAATTTGGATTTTTGAGTAAACGACCTCAGAATCAGGATTTGAAGGTTCTAGCAGGTTCGTACGATGTTTCGGACTTGGGCGTATGTTCGGATCAGGTTTTGGATGACCCGGGAGCGTTTCAGCGCATATTGTGGAAGTTAGTATTTTGGAAGAAATTTCATAAGTCTGGGTTGAAGTGAATTTCAGTGTCATTGATGTCCATTTAGGATTCTGAGTCTGGGAATAGATCTGAATGGTAACTCTGGTGTTAGGAGCGCGATCGGAAGTGAATTCGGAGGTCCGTAAGTCATTTTGGAGTCATTTGACTAAAGTTAGAAATTTGAAGGTTTTTAAGAAGTACAACCGGAAGTGGAAATTTTGATATCGAGGTCGAATTTCGATTCTGAAAGTTGGAGCAGGTCTGTAATATTGAATGTGACTTATGTGCAAAATTTGGGGTCAATCGGACGTGATTTGATAGGTTTCGGCATCGAATGTAGGAGTTGGAAATTTCAAAGTTCATAAAGATTTGATTGAGTTGCGATCAATGTTTCGACGTTATTTGATGTGATTTGAGGCCTCGAGCAGGTCCACATTATGTTTTGGAACTGGTTGGTGTGATTGGACGGGATCCCGAGGGCCCCAGGTGGATTCCGGGGGGTTATCAGATCAAAATTGGAAGTTTGAGAAAGGCTAAGGCTGCTGGTGTCTGGTGTAACCGCACCTGCGAGGTTTTGGTCGCATGTGCGGTTTTGGCGTCACAGATGCAGATTTTGGCTGGTTGACTGAGGGCGCAGGTGCGAGGTTATTTTCGCACCTGCAAAGGCGCAGATGCGGAAGAGGGAGCGCAGGTGCGAAGCCCGGCTGGGAAGGAGGAAGCCGCAGGTGCGGGTCCTTGGGCGCACCTGCGGGCATGCAAGTGCGAGGTTGGAGACCGCAGGTGCGGAGGTCGGGTCTGGGCAGTGTGTATTTTAAGACGGGATTAGGCCATTTTTCACTCATTTCTCACCTTGGTTGGGCGATTTTGGAGCCTTGAAGAGAGGGGATTTCATCATCTTCTATGAGGTAAGTAATTCTTGAAAGTATTAGGTTAAATACATGATTTCATAAGGATTTAAACATGGAAATTGCTGGAAATTGTGGGTTTTGGGTAGAAGACCTAGAAATTTATATTTTTTGGATTTTGGCCACGAATTTGGGCATGGAATTGGGAATACGTTATATAATAGAGTTCATTAGGTTATGGGTAAACTTTATCTTTTAAAATTTTTCGGAAGCCGGGCAGGTGGGTCCGAGGGTGATTTTATCGACTTTATGAGCAGAGTTGGGAATTTATATAAATTGAATTGTTATAAGTATTAGAGTGTATTTTCATTGGTTTACCCGTCATTTGGATAGTTTTGGGGCATTGCGCATCAATGTGAGTCGTCGGAAGGGCTTAGAGGTCGGTTATGAATCTTCTGAGCGAGGAAAGTATCCTTTCTAACCTTGTAAGAGGGAATTGTCCCCATATGTGAAATAATTAAATACGTGCTACTATTTGTGGGGGCTACGTACGCACGAGGTGACAAGAGTCCGTGCGTAGCTACTATTATGCTTATGTCCGGGTAGTCCAGGACCCAAAAGCATATTTTATTTGACGTACTTATAACCCTATTGATGAAATTAAAGTGTTTAAACCTTATCGAACTTGGTAAATGAATTTCTGGAAATGATTCAAATACTATTTTTGTGACCATTAAAAGAGAAATTGTCATTTTCTTGGGTACTTGTTTTCCCGATGTAGTCGGGGTGGACTGTTTGAATGGGTATGAGTATGTGTGACCGCTTCACAATTTATATTCCGCGAGCGGGGTGATCTCTTCCACTACTCTCATGGGAGCGGGCCGTATGCCACGACAGGTTAATAGATGCATCTATGGTTCGCGTCGTTCGACCCTTCGGCAGTGCACATTTTACATTTATGTTGGTTCGGGCCTTTCGACCCTCGACATTTCCTATGCATGATATTTGTTGGATACCATCTGTGATTTGAACTGTTTAATTTCCTTAAGATATGAGCTGTTAACTGAAATGACGGAAACTGAGATTTATAAATTTATGGAAAAAGTTGTCCTTTCATGTTGTTATTTGTTATCTAATTATAATATCCATGTTTAGCATCACACTTCTTTATATTAAATTGACCTCTAGCAAGTGTCAAAGTCGACCTGTCGTCACTACCTCTTCGAGGTTAGGCGGGATACTTACTGAGTACACGTTATTTTCGTACTCATACTACACTTGTTGTGCATTTTGTTTCACATGTACATGTATATATAGTGGCCCCACTTGGCGCCGTGGCATGGTTGATATGGGGACTTGGGTGAGCTGCACCTCTTGAGACGACCCGCAGCCAGCAGAGTCTCCTTCAAAGTATCGAGTTATACTTTCTTTACTGTCCCATTTGTATTCTGAACGGTTATTGTATTTCATTTGATTTTTCTTAGAAATTGCTCGTGCACTTGTGACATCAGGTTGTGGGATGTATTTGTTAATTGATGTGTTAAAACCTTGTTACTTACTCAGTAAAATTTTATCGATTTTCATATAATGAAACAAAGAATAATGATTTTAAAATAATAAAATAAGAATTTTAATTATCTATTGAGTGTTGTCTTGCCATACAATGGTGTCCGGCGCCATCACGACCTTAGCAGATTTTCAGGTCGTGACAAACGTGGTATCAGAGCACTAGGTTCCCCTAGGTCTCACGAGTCATGAGCAAGTCTAGTAGAGTCTTGCAGATCGGTACAGAGACGTCTGTACTTATCTTCGAGAGGCTACAGGACTGTTAGGAGTACTTCACTTCTTGATTTCTTATCGTGCGGTTGATCCCTTTGAGGCTTATGCCTACGGTTCTTCTTACTCAATCTTATGCGTCGCGAAGCGCTTGCTATGAATTGGGAATTTGAGGAACTGTAATGGCACTACAGGTATGGTGCGTGATGTTTTTCCATGCGTAATTGGTTGCGGCTAGTGTTGTTGCTCTGCGGGAGGATATTATGCTGTTTCAGCTTAGTAAATGTGTTTCTGAGAGCTTTCAGGCTATGCTCAGGTTGTTATGATTCTTATGATTGGTTATCTCACGGTATTGATATGATGATAGGATGCTTGCACATATGTCGGGGAAATGAATGACTTGATAGGAGTTCTACTCAGAGCATGATTCTGAGAATTCGGTATTTTATTTCCGGTGGAGGAAAGGCAATTGGACTAGAATTGTTTGAGTTTGGGTTGATAGAGTAATAGGACTTGGTGTTTTCAAGTGAGGTGGAATCTGCATCTGTGATGTGGTAATCGTCGTCTTTGATCAAATAGAATGTGTTAAGTTCGCCGGCGTTATGATCTTCTTCGAATTTGCCTTCGTGGAATGGTATTGTGAAATAGTGTCCGGGAAGATGCTGTTGGAGATCGCGGTGTGCGGTGGTTCATGATCGGATCGGTGTTTCTAGTATCAGCGGCTCGAGAAAGACGATCTTCGAAAAGGTTTGAAGTTGTGGTGATCTTCTGGTTTAAGTGCTATAGAGAATGATATTTATTTGAGGCAACTGGGCAGCGTACGATGAGGAAAGACATGTGGGAAGTGTCAGGAATTGGTTGAATTTCTAGAAGGCAAGGTGTAAGAAGCGGAAGTCGAGAAGTTTCTTAAAGGAGTGAGTTTGACCAAGTAGGAGAGTGGCAGCATAGCATATGAGTTCTGTGGTAAGATAGCTGCACATCTTGAGGAGAAGTTTGGAGTGATTTGAGAATTTTAGTGGACGGCGATTGGGTCCACGGGCTTAAATTGAAATGTTGGCTACTATGACGGGAGATGGGATGCAGCAGGAAAGAGTTGCTTGGTATGAGGAAGGATGCAATATAGCTTTGAATTAGAAGATACTGTCGCACATCTAGTAGATGTCCATGAGGAGCGGACGGACTGGTTTAGTGGTAAATGAGAACGGGTGTAGGATGGGGTATCGATGTCGTAGAGATTGTGCAGTTCAGCGTCGTTGGAAGGTGTCAGTTGGTAATTTTTGTAGGTGGGTCATCTTCTGCGAGCAGGTCAGTGGTTGCATGGTTGGCAGAGATTTCGCAAGGGATTTTACTGACTATTCAGCAAGAGGTCGGATATGAGACTGTGGTTAATAACTCAGAGCGTTTGTGAAATGCTAACGGAAGGATTTCAAGGAATTTGGAGAGTTAGTTATGCAGGATCATGTCAACAATGAAGGAAGATTCTTGGTGAGTTCTAGATTTGTGTAATAGCGGCTTCAGGCTAAGTGGGAGAGTTCCACTGCCTACGATTGGGTTGCATGGTTATCCACTGGCAAAAAATTCTGGTTATCGACATGTTTGTGGGTTATTACAGCTAAGGGAAGAAGGCATGAGTAGTAATTGAGCATAGGATTTGATAAATGTGTGCAAATATTGTCCTTATTGATTCAGGTTTAGGCTTTGGAAAGGTTCAGGATTTATGCTTAGTACGGAGATAATTGGCAAGGGAAGTGATTCAATCGAGTGCTTATTCAAGATGGGTGTTCAAGTGCCAGCGAAGCCGTGGAGTTGATTATATTCGGGACTAAGCCAGAGTAGGTGACTCTCAACAAAGGTCCTAGTAAATTCGAAGGTCGGTGTCTAAGGATTTCAGGCCCACGATATGGTTAAGAATCGAACTTTTGCAGCGGAATTTTGAGAAAGAGAATATGGTTGGAGTGTTTTATGTCATCTTCGGCGTGCAGAGTAGCATTTGGAGGAAAAGGGAGAAAATGACTTCGGGTTTGTAGAAGGGTTATCGGAATGGGTATACCGGTCGAAGAGGTGAATATGCGTGCAAGGAGAGCATGGGACGGTTCATGGGTTTGGAGACAAAGCAGTCTCGTGGAATGGGGTCACTCAAAATGAGTGTGAGTGGAGTTGCTATGTGTTGACAGGGGTTGTCCTTATTTCTAAGTCAAATTAAGGATAAGCAATTAGAAAAAGGTAGATGGTTAGCCATGGTGGAATTGGTATATTGGTAGCAGTGATCAGCTCCTTCGGCGTGATTAGTTATGCATGTGATTGGTGACAGTGCGTGCGAGTGCCCGATGGCCGCCGTAATTGATTTTATTTGGAAGCATTCAAGTATTATGGCCAGTCATGTGTAGGCGGATTCCGGAAGGATTATGGTAGTATAGACTATTACTTGAGGATTTGCATGTTTTGTGATTAGGAGAATTCACTCGTGTGTCGTTATGGTTCTCTTAAATTAAGTTAAGTAAAACGTTTCTATGTGATAAAGTGTTCGCCTAATAGTGGTTCAGGAGTTGGGATGGAATTCTTATGCTATTTCATATTGGTATGTTGGGTGCAATGAGCAGTATGGAATTTGAGGTAAGGATCAAGGTTGCGGTTCAGTGTTGACAAGGATGTCACGATCTTGGATGAGCAAGGAAAGGTATTTGGATGTTTAGAGTAAGTTGGTATTGTCTTCAGCATCACCCGAGATCGGTGGTTGTGCAAGAGGCTTTGCTTTCTGGTTACAGATTTCTTGGTAGGCTTACAGCAGTTGTGTGGCCGGTGGTATGGAGGTGCAGACTTGTTATCTAGTGCATGAGGTCGTGGAAGTGTATTCCACGCGAAGATCGTATAAGTATGACATGTAGTCACTTAATTGATTGAAGATTCAAACCAAGTATAAAGAAGTATAATATTGTTTATTTGAGAGTTTATGCCTGGAGGGTGCTCGGTAAAGCACCTATGATGGTTGTTCTTGCATTTTATGAAAAAAAGTGAGTTATTATGAACCCAGGTAAAGCTATTAGACTAGCTCGGTGCGAGCGGAATCGGCTTGAAGGTTGTGAATTTTTAAATATGATTATGGGCTCCATGTGAGTCAGAGGTGTTCGTTTCTGTATGGCGCTTCTCTCGGAGGGATATTAGAACATCATGTCACGACCCAAATCCTAACACAGGTCGCAATGGCGCCCAACACCGCTGTCAGGCAAGCCAACCACTATCTACTAGTGATTTCAGGTAGTTTACCAAAAATATTTTTCAACACTTGCTTAACTTAGTTTTGAGACATTAAGTAGAAACGGATAACTTAGGAAAATTTTATGCAAAATAAATAATCATGAAGTCATAATTTACGATTACATCCCAAAATAAAGTCTACTAGCGTGTGTGTGCCAGGAACTAGTGTCACAAGTCTGCTGGCATCTAGTAGAATAATATCAAAAGAATGAAAGTATGTCCTACTTTCTGAGTAAGTATTGATAGAAATAACAAAAGAATAGCTCCAGAGTGCTTCTGAAAATCGCCAAGAAGAGCAGCTCACCGTGAAGCCTCGACCAATAAAACTCGGGAACGAGCTCCGGACTGGAACCCAGATGCACCTGCCTCAGAACCTGTACAATTAAGTACAGAGCATCGCATGAGTACATAAACAATATGAACCCAGTAAGTATCCCGCCTAATCTCGAAGAAGTAGTGACGAGAGTTCGACTTGACACTTACTAGGGTCCAAAAAGTGTATTTAGGTTATAATTTAAAAGAGGACAACAAGTAAGCATGGATAGTAAGAAAATAAATATCGAATCATAATAAAATCCAAATATGTAGTGAAGCATCAATTTACAAGTTTTCAGTTCAATCCTCCAGGCTAATTCAACACTCAACAGTCATAAACAATATCAGGCAAATAACATGTGCATAGTGGAATAAGGACATCCGGCCTGGGCCAACATAATAATAATAATTGTGCACTGCCGAAGGGTCGAACGTCGCGAACCATAGATGCATCTATCAACCTGTTGTGGCGTACGTCCCGCTCACATGAGAGTAGGGGAAAGAATCACTCCGCTCGCGGGATATAAATTGCGAAGCGGTCTCTTGAAAACACAACATCTTTCTTTCAATTCTTTTCAAATAAAACTTCCTTTAAAACATCAAATTCTCGGTTTTCTTAAAAACAAAGTTGCATACAATGAAGTTACAAAGCATATAACTCAAGTTAATGGAATTCACATGGCAAGGTGTGGGCCTAACTACCCGGACATAACAATAATAGTCACTACGCACGGGCTCTCGTCACCTCGCACATACGTAGTCCCCCACAACGATAACACGTAATCATTTAATTCACCTATGGGGAAAATTTCCTCTTACAAGGTTAGAAAGGAGACTTACCTCGCGTCAGTCTACTTCCCGTGTCAAGAATGCGCCTGAAACTCCAAATTCGTCGCCCAAGGACTCGAAACTAGTCAAATATTGCATAAATAAATCAACCTATACTCAAAAGTATGAAATTTTCCTATTTAAATGATTGTTTCAACCTAAATTGCGAAATCCCAAAATACACCCACGGGCCCACATGCTCGGATTCCGGAAATATTTGAAGGAAAATATCACCCATGGCAAAAGGATCAATATTATATGGTTTTTCTTTGATTCCTCAACAAATTTCTTGGTCATTTCCCATTTTTGTCAAAAACCTAGGTGTTTACTCTAACCCATGGTTTCAACTAATTGTGGCGTTAATCTACCTAACAATTCAAGTAATAAGCTAAATTCATAGTAGGGATTACTTACCTCACAGTAGCTAGGCCGCATACCCTCCTTGCATGCTCTCAAAATCGCCCAAGAATGAATAAAAGTGTTCAAAAATGGCTAAGTCTCGTGTTTAAAAGGAAGTGCACTGTCTACAGGATTTTCGCACCTGCGGCTCGAGGACCGCACCTACGAGAAAAATCTTGCACCTGCGAAGAAGGGGAAGGGGGCCTGGTTTCGCACCTGCGGTGGGAAGTCTGCACCTGCGGCTCCGCTTCTACGGAAAGAGGCCCGCACCTGCGGAAATTGGCAACTCCCTCAGGAGTTGCACCTGCGAGGCTGGGACCGCAGGAGCGGTCTCGCACCTGCGACTGGACCTCCGCAGGTTCGGTCGCACCAGTAGTCATTTACGCTGGTTTTTGCCTCGCTCGATGCCCGAGTGGCATCTGGGCCCACCCGAGACCCCGTCCAGATATACCAACAAGTCCTAAATCATAATACAGACTCACTCGAGCCTTCGGAACGTCCGAAACAGTACCACATCTAAAAATCACACCCCAAAACCTATTGGATCAAATTTAATAACTTCATGTTCTTTGAATTCGCTAACAATGCGTCGAACCTATCTATACTACTCGGTATGACACCAAATTTTGCAAGCAAGTCATAAATGACATAACGGAACTATTCCCGGTCTTGGAATTCTGTTCGGACCTTGATAACACAAAAACACATTCCAACCCTCAATTTGAACTATTTGGGACCGAAACGCTCCTAGGTCATCCAAAACCCGTTGCGAACACACGCCCTAGTCTGAAATCATCATACGAACCTACCGGAATCTTTGAATCTCAATTCTGGGGTCATTTACTGAAAATATTGACTGAAGTCAAACTTGGCCTTTAAGGCCAACCTTAAGGAACTAAGTGTTCCTATACTACTCCAAACTCCTTCAAACTTCGAACCACCCGTTCCTGCAAGTCCTAAATCAACAAAAGCAACTGCGGGAAGTCTCATTTAGGGGCACAGGGTCCTAAAACACAAAATGACCGGTCGGGTCGTTACATTCTCCACCTCTTAAACAAACGTTCGTCCTCGAACGAGTCTAGAATCATACCTGGAGTGCTGAATAAGTGTGGATAACTGCTCCGCACGTCCTCCTCGGACTCCCAAGTCGCCTCCTCGACTGGTTGGCCCCTCCATTGGACCTTTACGGCGGAATCCCTCTTGGACCTCAATTGGTCATCCTGCCTGTCAATGATAGCAACTGGCCCCTCCTCATAACCCAACCTCTCATCTAGATGAATGGTACTGAAATCTACCACATGAGAGAAGTCGGCATGATACCTCCAGAGCATGGACACATGAAATACCGGATGAACCACTGATAAGCTGGGAGGTAAAGCAAGCTCATAAGCAACCTCCCCAACTCGTCTCAACACCTCAAATGGGCCTATAAACCTCGGGCTCAGCTTGCCCTTCTTCCTAAACCGCATAATACCCTTCATCGGCGAGACCTTCAACAAAACCTTCTCGCCCTCCATAAATGATACATCACGCGCCTTCTGATCTGGGTAACTCTTCTATCTGGAATGTGCTGTGCGAAGTCTCTCCTGAATAAACTTCACCTTCTTCAAAGCATCCTTCACCAGATCGGTGCCATATAGCTTAGCCTCGCCAGGCTCAAACCACCCGATGGGAGATCGACATCGCCGACCATACAAGGCCTTAAATGGAGCCATCTCAATACTGGACTGATAACTATTATTATAAGCAAACTCGGCCAAAGGCAAGAACTGGTCCCACTGCGCTCTAAAGTCAATCACACATGCTCTGAGTATGTCCTCCAATATCTGAATTGTTCGCTCCGACTGCCCGTCGGTCTGAGGGTGGAATACTGTGTTGAGCTCTACTCGGGTGCCTAACTCACTCTGTACGGCTCTCCAGAAGTGCGAGGTGAACTGAGGACCTCGATATGATATAATGGACACAGGCACACCATCCAACCGAACTATCTCCCGAATGTAGATTTGGGCCAACCTCTCAGAAGTGTAAGTGGTAGCTACTGGAATGAAATGTGCCGACTTGGTCAACCTGTCCACAATGACCCAAACCACATCAACCTTCCACAAAGTCCGAGGAAACCCAATTACGAAGTCCATAGTGATGCGCTCCCATTTCCACTCAGGTATAGGCATCTACTGAAGTAGGCCTCCTGGCCTCTGGTGCTCATATTTAACCTGCTAGCAATTTAGACATCTAGCCACAAACTCCACTATGTCTTTCTTCATCCGCCTCCACCAGTAGTGTTGCCTCAGGTCACGATACATCTTCATAGCACCAGGATGTACAGAATACCGTGAACTATGAGCCTCCTCTAGAATCCTCTCCCTCAGGCCATCAACATTAGGGACAGATAAGCGACCTTGAAGTCTCAGAACACCATCCTCGCCAATAGAAACCTCCTTGGCACCACCTTGAACCACTGTCTCCCGGAGAGCCACGAAGTGCTGATCATCATACTGCCGAGTCTTGATCTCCCCCAATAATGAAGACTGAGCCATCACGCATGCATGAACCCGGATGGGCTCGGAAAGATCCAACCTCACCAGACGATTAGCCAAGTACTGAATGTCCAAAGCCAGAGGTCTCTCCTCTGCTGAAATGAAAGCCAAACTACCCATAATTTCCGCCTTCCCGCTTAATTCAGCTGCTACCACGTTCGCTTTGCCCAGATGATAAAGAATGGTGATGTCATAATCCTGCAGCAACTCAAGCCACCTGTGTTGCCTCAAATTGAGATCCCTCTGCTTGAACAAGTGCTGCAAACTGCGGTGATCTGTATAAACCTCACAAGGCACCCCATACAAGTAATGCCTCCAAATCTTAAGAACATGAACAATCACCGCCAACTCCAGATCGTGCACAGGGCAATTCTTCTCGTGAACTTTCAGCTGCCGTGAAGCTTATGCAATAACTCGCCGCTCCTGCATCAACACGCAACCTAAAGCAACGCGTGAAGCGTCACAATAAATCGTATACATCCCAGAAACGGAATGCAACACTAGAACCGGTGCGGAGGTCAATGCTATCTTGAGCTTCTGAAAGTTCGCCTCACACTCGTCAAACGATCGAAATGGAGCAATATTCTGGGTCAATCTAGTCAGAGGAGCTGAAATGGATGAGAAACCCTCCACAAATCGGCGATAATAACCCGCTAGACCCAAGAAGCTCCTGATCTCTGTAGCTGAAGTAGGCGTAGCCAACTCTGAACTGCCTCAATCTTCTTAGGATCAACTTTGATACCCTCTCCGGATACCACATGCCCCAATAATGCCACAGAATCCAACAAAAACTCACACTTGGAGAACTTAGCATACAACTTTTGTTCCCGCAAAGTCTGGAGCACAACCCTCAAATGTTGCTCGTGCTCCCCCAGGCTACGTGAGTAAATCAGAATGTCATCAATGAAGATGATGATGAAAGAATCAATATAAGGCCTGAACACCCTGTTCATCAAGTCCATAAATGTCGCTGGGGCATTAATCAAGCCAAAGGACATCACCAGGAACTCATAGTGACCATATCTCGTACAAAAGGCAGTCTTCGGAACATTCAAGTCATGAATCTTCAGCTGATGGTATCCCGATCTCAAGTCAATCTTAGAAAACACCCGAGCACCCTGAAACTTGTCAAACAAAACATCGATACGCGGCAACGGGTACCTGTTCTTGATGGTGACCTTGTTCAACTGGCGGTAGTCAATACACATCCGCATAGTCCCATCCTTCTTCTTCACAAATAGCACCGGAGCACCCCAAGGCGATACGCTCGGTCTGATAAACCCCTTAGCCAATAAATCCTCGAGCTGTTCTTTCAATTCCTTCGGAGCCATACGATATGGGAGAATAGCTATGGGTTGGGTGCCCAGAGCTAAGTCAATGCAAAAATCAATGTCACGATCCGGTGGCATGCCTGGAAGGTCTGATGGGAATACATAATCAAACTCTCAAACTACTGGCACTGAATCAATCATCAGAGACTCGACAGTGGTGTCCCGCACATACGCAAGATCATCCAAACAACCCTTCTCGACCATATGTCGAGCCTTCAGGAAAGAAATGACCCGACTAGCGGCACTAACTGAGGAACCTCTCCACTCCAATATTGGCTACTCGGGCATGGCTAGAGTAACAGTCTTGGCATGGCAATCTAGAATGGCATGATAGGGAGACAGTCAATCCATGCCTAGGATAACCTCAAAATCAACCATATCAAGAAATAGGAGGTATGTTCTGGTCTCGAACCCACAGAATGTAACCACACAAGACCGATAAATCCGGTCCACAACCATAGAATCGCCCACTGGAGTGGACACATAAATAGGAGTACCCAAGGACTCACGAGGAATATCCAAGGAAGGAGCATATAAGGCTGATACATATGAATAAGTGGACCCTGGATTGAATAATACCGATGCATCTCTATCGCATACTGAAATAATACATGTGATCACGGCATCTGAGGCTACTGCATCTGATCTGGCCGGAATAACATAGAATCTGGCTGGAGCGCCAGATGACTGACCTCCACCGGAGTAAACAGGAGCTGACTGGGCTCCCCCTACCACCTCTGGGACGACCCTTACCAGCCTGCCCTCCACCTCTGGGTGGCTGAAACGCTGGTGCTGATCTCATAGGCTGGTGACCCTGCTGCACTGCCTTGCCCCGAAGCCTGGGACAACGCCTATTCATGTGACCTGGATCCCCACACTCATAATAACCTCCCGGCACCATGGCCTGCTACCCTGAAGAAGAACCCTGAATAGCGGGAAGACGGTAGGAACTATCTGGCATAGCACTGAAATAAGGACTGGTAGACCCCTGATGACCAGAATACCCGTCGGAGGAACCCTGTATAGCTGGCGGGCGGTAATAACTCTCCAGCATGGCGCTGAAATAAGGCCTCACTGGGACACCTCGTGGAGGTGGTGGAGGTGCTGCATATGGGGGCCTACTGGGATGGCCCCTACCAAACTGACCTCTGCCCCTAGATGGAGCACTTCTGAAATCCCAGAAAATCTAGCCCTCTAATCCTGTTGACCCTGCTCTCTGCTCCTCGACTGATAACCCTTGATCCTGCGAGCAATCTCTACCACAAGCTGATAAGGAGTCCCCATCTCCACCTCTCGGGCCATGTTGGCCCTAATACCTGGACGCAACCCAGCTACAAATCTCCGCACTCTCTCTGCGTCAGTAGGGAGTATCATGAGTGCGTGACGAGACAGCTTAGAAAACCTAGCCTCGTAGTTGGTCACTGACATCTGACCCTGATCTAGCTACTCAAACTGATACCGTAGCTCTTCCCTCTTAGAGGGTGGAATATACATGTCCAGGAATAACTGAGTGAACTGCTCCCAAGTGATGGGAGGGTAATCTGCCGGTCTACCAAGAATATAGGACTGCCACCATCTACGGGCCCTGCCCTCTAGCTGAAAAGTAGTGAAGTCAACTCCAAGAGACTCCAGTATCCTCATGTTATGCAGTATGTCCCTACACCTATCAATAAAAGTCATGTGCATCCTCATGACGCTCATCTCCATAGACAGGAGGGTGCAATCTGGTCCATCTGTCTAATAACTTCTATGGATCGCCGTCTGGGCTCAGGTGCTGCTACTGGCTGAACCCCGCCTACGGGCAGTGTGCCCGGGGTCTGATATACTGTTGGTGCATGTCCAGCGGCACGTGCAGTAGGGGTCTGTGCTCCCCCTCCTGCCTGAGATGTGGCTGGATCTGCTGGAAATAAACCAACCTGAGTCATGGTGTCCATGAACCGCATCATACGGCCTATGACCTCCTGAAATCTTGGCGTTGTCGTAAAATCCAAAGGGGAAGGATCTGTTGCGGACACCTCTCCCTGCTCCTCAGTGATGGGATCCTTTACTGGATCCGCTGGGGGTGTGACTGGTACAGTCCTGAGATGCCCTCGTCCCCTACCTCGGGCCGGTGCCCTCCCCCGGCCTCTACCACGACCTCGGATGACGGGGGTAGCGGCCCCTCCCGGGTCCGGAACATCAGCTACTCGCGTCTTCACCATCTGTGAGAGAATAGAAGAGTGAGATTTTAGTATACCATCAACTGCATGATAGAAGTGAATAAAGAGAGATTTCCTAACACCCTATAGCCACCCGAAGATAAATACAGACGTCTCTGTACCGATCTACAAGTCTCTATTGGGTTTGCCCGTAACTTATGAGACATACGTGAACCTAGAGCGCTGATACCATGTTGTCACGACCCAAATCCTAACACGGGGAGCGATGGCGCCCAACACCGACGTCAGGCAAGCCAACCATTATCTACTAGTGATTTCAGGTAGTTTACCAAAAACATTTTTCAACACTTGCTTAACTTAGTTTTGAGACATTAAGTAGAAACATATAACTTAGGCAAATTTTATGCAAAATAAATAATCATGAAGTCATAATTTACGATTACATCCCAAAATAAAGTCTACTAGCGTGTGTGTGCCAGGAACTAGTGTCACAAGTCTACAGGCATCTAGTAGAATAATATCAAAAGAATGAAAGTTTGTCCTACTGTCTGAGTAAGTATAGACAGAAATAACAAAAGAATAGCTCCATAGTGCTGCTGGAAATCGCCAAGAAGAGCAGCCTACCGTTAAGCCTCGACCAGTAAAACTCAGGAACGAGCTATAGACTGGAACCCAGATGCACCTGCCTCAGAACCTGTACAATTAAGTACAGAGCATAGCACGAGTACATAAACAATATGAACCCAGTAAGTATCCCACCTAATCTCGAAGAAGTAGTGACGAGAGGTCGACTTGACACTTACTAGGGCCCAAATAGTGTATTTAGGTTATAATTTAAAAGAGGATAGCAAGTAAGCATGGATAGTAAGAAAATAAATATCAAATCGTAATAAAATCAAAATATGTAGTGAAGCATCAATTTACAAGTTTTCAGTTCAATCCTCCAGGCTAATTCACAGCTCAACAGTCATAAACAATATTGTTGGTTGATTTCCCAATGCACACGCAAGTGTACGTGGTCGACAAGTAATATAGGATTTTAAGTCCAGATATCGTACCCACAGAGACTTGTGTAAACTACTTGCTAAATCACTCTAATCGTTATTTAA
>ML416393.1:0-10168 GCA_005239525.1 Nicotiana knightiana | reverse complement strand
ATTGTAGAAATCGTTGTTCTTGCTCTTCAATGGAATTTTTCTTCTTCTCTACTATTAATCCACAAAAATCCCCTCTTATTTGTGTTTTAGGTGTCTATTTATAGGTTTAGGGCGAACCCTAACCATGTATGAGACTTCTATTTCACTTGAGAAACACTTAAACTCGTCAAACTCGGACTTGGGCGACACTGGAGACCCCTGGCGTTTGGGCTCTAACGCCCCCCTAACGCCAGGGGGGGCAGGCTTTATGGGGTAAACGCCCCCTAACGCCGGGGGGGCCTGGANAGCTCCGTTTCCATTTCCACTTCACCTACACATAAAATAAACTCCATTAAGCACATAACAAGTGTAATTTTATCATTAATGCGCATAAAATGTAAGGTATGTCACGTGTTAAACTATGCAATTTAGTCTCGCATCAACATCATTTAACCAATTAACTCTAGAGCGTAATTTCCAATAATCCTCTTCCAACTTAAGAATAGTGTCATATTCCTCGATAAGTTTTACTTCTAGGTCTCTAAGGAAGACTTGTATGGTATTTTGAGGAGTTTTGAATACCCTTGATGCGATTTAAGTTTTTTCTTTTCCTAGCAAAAATATTACCAAAGGTTATCTCTCTCCATTCTTTCACATTTTTATGAAACGGTTCCACCCCTTCCATTATATTCTTGTTTGCCCAACTACTGGACACCACTTTGGGGAAATCTGGGTGAGAGCACCAAAATGTCTCAAGCCTAAAGGGTCTGGCATGGTTCCTATTAATAATATTATTAAGATTAATTAGGATAGGGTTGTGATCCGAGTGTAGTTTGGGCAGGTGAGTCACTATAACGTTTGAATAGGCTTGTAACCATTTATCATTAGAGTAAACTCTATCTAGTCTTTCCATAATTAGGCCCTTCTTCCTACGATGGTTAGACCAAGTGTATTTGCTTCCCTTAAACCCTAGATCCACTAGATTACAATATTCTAGACATTTTATAAGGGATTTAGCTCTTTTCTGATTTATGTACCTACCTCCATATTTGTCACTCGTGTCTACAACTTCATTAAAATCATCACCAATTAACCACAGACCAATATAGTGATCAAATGTGTGTTGAAGATTTTCCCATAATAATTGTCTATATAAAACCTTATTACTAGCATAAACATTGGTAAATAGCCAAGTAAGGTTTTTAGGCTTTACCTCTATCATCACATGTATAGCTTAACCATTCCTAGTGAAGTTATTAACCTTCACCACAACATGGTTCCATAGAATAACCAACCCTCCAGCTTGCCCAATGGAAGGGACTTCTATCATCTCAGTGAAGTGAAAATCATCCAGAATAAAGACATGACTTTCCATTTTGGTCTCCAACAGTGCTACCATACAGGGTCTATGCGTATCCATGAGCTCTCGAAAAAGCCTCCTAAAATTAGCATTATTTTCTCCCCTCACATTCCAAATGATGATGTTGTTTGGTTGATACATTGAGTGATTATTGTTGAGGATGTGGTTGGGGTTCCTCCTTATGGAGGGTACCAGTATGGCTACATGTTTCCCCACAGTTGGATCTTGGGGAGGACGGATGTCCAATTAGCATTTGTAAAGAGTGGTTGGGCAATCGAAGATACACTTCCTCTCTAGACTCTCCTTGAATATTAGTATTTTTACCTCGCTTAGGCTTGAAAATGCTACTGATGGTTCCCCCAAGTGAGGCAGATTGTCCTCCTCCTCTTCTTCCTCATGTTCATCTTCTTGGTTTTGCATGTTTGGAGCTGGGGCTTGTTCTTCCATTGGTGCTGGTTGTTGACCTTGTTGTTGGTCGTGCACGTGTTGGGGAGACCACTGTGTGAAGATTGGGTTGAGTAGCATCAAGTCCTCCGGTGCAAAGAAGGGGAGGTTGAGAGGAGCATTCTGTGGGAGGGTTTGGTTTGAGTGGTGTGGAAGATTCCACATCTGTTGTATGTTTTGAACAAGGTTATGGTTTAGTGAGGGAGCTAGGGGTTGGAGGATATTTGTCATACACATTTGGTTGACATAGTTGTTTATGGATGGTCTCATCCCTTCGGAGATTAGCTGAGTAAGGTAGTGCGTGTTTTGGATTACTAAGATCAATTCCTGCCCGTTTATCTCCAGTTGGAAGGAGATTGCATGTCCTTGAAGTCCCAGTTCCACTCATGAATGAGGTACATGGTTGGGTGGACTCTGGGGTTGTGCATAAATAACTGGCAGTGGCTGGTGGTGAGGAGGTAATGGAGGGAGGTTGTCCATGATTTGATTTCTAGAGAGGTGGATTAGTTGAATTAGACGGTATCACCTTCTTAGAGTGAGTGATGGTCTTGGTATTGTTGGTGTGGGATTGTATTATAGTAGAAGGAATGTTTGGGAGGGGAGAAGGATCAGTAATGATTTTCTCTACTATTGTAGGAGTAGGAGAAGATTGCGTGAGGGTTATATCCAAATCTTGCATGGATTTACCCTCCGCCACTTGTTCAATTTATAATTCCATGTGTTGCATAAAGGATTGGGGATTTAGACTAGGTTTTGCATGTTGAGTGTGATGTGGAGTTACGCCGTTAGTTGATGTAATATTAATTACGGAGTTAGGGTTATTATTAGTAGGGGTAATAGTGGGTAGGCCTATCCCATTAGTTGGAGATTTAGGTAAATCCATTTCCATCTTTTTGGACAAAAGATTTGGTTGATTATTACCTTTATAGTATACATCCACGTTTTGGACACTTGTAACATGCAATGCCGATTTTCCGTGCAAAATTGGGGAGTTTTTTTTATTAATTTAGTATTATCATTTTCCAAAACATTATGCTCTAGTTCGAGGTTAGAAAAACCACTTTTCCTTCCATTGGGTGATTTTCCACCAAGTTCAATGGTTTGCATGGTATTGTCCTCACATTGGTCTATTAATGCATTTGATGAGACTGCAATAGGATACTTTAACAGGTTCATATTACTATCAATTAAAGGTTGAAGGGGATTGAACTTACCTGGCATGGCATTAAACGGGGGAACTATTTTACCTGGGATATTCGATGGGCCAGTGTTAAATTTGGTTTGATTGGCTGCCTTATACCTGCTCTTCCTAGGAAAAGACACTGTCCTCCATTCGTGTGTAGAGTCTTCTTTAATTGTTGGCGTTTCCAATGGTGCTATACTACCATTTAGATTGTTTTGAGGGCCCCTATATGGGCAGACTCTGATCGAGTGTCCTAGTCTCCCACATGTTTTGTAAAGGAAATCTTCTCCTTCATAAAGTATAGCTTGCCTATGTTGGCCAATCAGTATGGAATATTGTATTGGTTGCTCCAGTGGCAGTTCCATACACAAGCAGGCATATCTCCCCCTTAGTGTTGCCGATGTGCATGCATCTACTTTTAACAGTTTACCAATGCAATTCCCGATCTTTGTTAGGATTATACCATCGTAGAATTCCATTGGAAGTTGCGGTAGTCTTACCCACACGACAGTATAGTTTTGATTTGCTTTGGTGGCCACAAAGTTAGGAACCCACTTTTGGACAAAAACCATTAATGAACCAAGAAACCCTATGTAGTACTCTGTTCATGCTTTCCTCCTTAGCTAATTTAACGGTGTAATAATCTTCTCCAAGGTCTATTAGTGGATAATTTTCATCCAGCCTCCATAATTCTTGAGTCTTCTTATTTAGGTAGATGACCTAGTCGTTTGCCCATGAGTTTAATGATGAGGGAATTTTTTCAAGGGTTGTACATCCTTAGTCGATCCTCCTCGGTTAAGGTAATGTGCTTTATGTTGTGGGATATTTCCGCTTGGAAATTGTCATCCATCCCATGAGGTTTAATGACATTAGTAGCACTACAATAAATATGAGCTACGACGACATTTAAGTAATGATCTTTATAATAAATGTCGGAAAAAAAAAAAAGTTATTAACATTTGTTAGAAAATGTCACAAAAATAATGACATTTAATTAAAAATGACAAAAATTATTTTGACATTTGATTTAAATGTCACATAATTAGTAATAAAATGTCATTTTGCTAGTGACATTTATAGCAGATGTAAACAAATTTACTACTTACAAATTTCAAAAAGAGAGAAATATATATTTTGCAAAACTTCCCCCCAAAATCTCTCTCCAATAATCTCCCAAAAAAACCCTACTCCCTGCGATATCCCTCTACCAAAGGTCATAACATTCAAGTTCATTTCCCCTCCCCAATTTCTCTATCCCATCTAAATCCCTCCACCCCAATCGTGAACCTCAAGCACCTTCTAGCAGTATGAAAGTATCCGTGTACTGTTTTATTGCTTAATTCTCTTTTTCCATATCTTTGTGTATTGACATTGACACATTGAAAATCACCATTTTTCTTTCTTTCTTGGTTGAATTCGAATTGCTCCTTCTTTCTGGAGTGTGTTTTGATTTCATGGAGGAATTGAATCATGTTTAGAAGTATTCTAAGTTGAGAATTTTTATTGTGTGAGTATAATATTGTGGTTATTTGGCATGGATCTGTAGAATGGAAGATGTGGGTGTATTGTACAATATACTGATGTGGATATCACATTCACAGATTATGCTCTACGAGTGTTTGACATAATACCGCAAAGAGCATTTAAAATACTTTGACCTTCGGTATTGTTTATTCATTTTCGAATATGAACTAAATTGATGAGGTTTCCTGAATTCTTATTTGATTCAATGATGTGCAGGTCACCAACAAAGTTTTCTAATCTCAAGGTTGCACAACTCATATGCCTTTCTATTCAGAAAGATAGCTAAACAATGCCTATTGTCTGTTGTTTCCTTCCACACCTCCATTGTGAGTATCACTGCGCATTATTTTTGAGAAATTTCAAGCTTAGTAACTTGTTCATCGAGAATAATATGTGTCCTTCAATATATTGGGAATCAAGAAGTCATAGTACTTCTCTATTCTGTGTCCGGTATATGTGTGTGTCTGTTTGAGTTTGTATCTCTTTTTCCTTTTCCTTTTTCTCTTTCAGTATTATTTTTTTTGACTAAGGATATTCACTGCTAAACAATATTTTGGATTAATTTAAATTTTTATTTTGTGTTTGATAAAACATTAAGTTAATTTCCATCTTTATTTATAATAAGTCATTCTCCAAATTGTTTAATTATAGGGCGTTATTACTTTGATGATTATTTTTCTCCTTATGGTAACTATGCAATCAACTAAACATGTATACAATTTACCAGGTTGAAAGGTACTGATGGCTATGCTGGTTGATTAGCTAGAAAATAAGGTTGTACACATGTGATTAGCCTGAGTTTGTATGATATGAAGTGGGAGTGAGAAAGTCTAGTGTGACTTCTTATGGTAAGGTCCTATCGATTGGCCAACAACTTTTTTCTTTCTTAAATTGTGTTTCTACTCATAAGGATTTCTTGTTCGTTGATGGAAGATACTCGTGGAACAGTTCAGTTTGTTGTTCTACTGCATAAAGATGATGCTAGTGGTAAAGAAGTTGCACTTTATAACTTAATATTTTTAAAGTATTCTTGCATGTAGATTATGATATCTTCTTTTAACTTTCAATTACTTGCTAATTTATAGCACATTTTATAAAAATATAGATTGAATACCTCAGACAACCTTCTTGTCTCAATTCAAGGGAAAAATCAAATGGGCGGATTTTAACGACCCGACCGGTCGTTTTTAAGCTCTAGCGCGTCGTTCAGTGGTTTGAAGTCGTGAGCAGCTCTATTTCACGTATTATGACTTGTACGTGTGGTCGGAATTAAATTTCGGAAAGTTTAGAGTTAATTTGGAAAGAAAATTGTCATTTCAGAAACCTTAAGTTGGAGAAATTGACTAAGATTGGAATTTTGAGTAAACGACCTCCGAATCAGGCTTTGAAGGTTCCTGCAGGCTCGTATGATGATTTCGGACTTGGGCGTATGTCCGTATCGGGCTTTGGATAACCTGAGAGCGTTTCAGCGCATATTGTGGAAGTCAGTATTTTAGAAGAAATTTTCTAAGTTTGGCTTGAAGCGCATTTCAGTGATATTGATGTCCATTTGGGATTCCGAGCCTAGGAATAGCTCCGTATGGTGATTCTGGAGTTGGGAGCGCGATCGGAAGTAAATTCGGATGTTCGTAGGTCATTTTGAAGTCATTTGGCTAAAGATAGAAATTTGAAGGTTTTTGAGAAATCCGACCGGAAGTGGAAATTTTGATATCGAGGTTGGAATGCGATTTCGGAAGTTGGAGCAGGTCTGTAATGTCGAATATGACTCGTGTGCAAAATTTGTGGTCAATTGGACGTGATTTGATAGGTTTCGACATCGGATGTAAAAGTTGGAAATTTGTAAGTCTATAAAGTTTGAATTTTAGTGCGATTCGTGATTTCAGCGTTGTTTGATGTGATTTCGAGGCTCGACTAAGTTCGAATGAGGTATTAGGACTGGTTGGTAGGTTCGGTTGAGGTCCCAGGGGGCCTCGGGCTTGTTTCGAATGCTCAACGGATCGATTCGTGCCTTGTGAGGATTGCTGGTTTTTCTGGTGTGAGAGCAACAAATATTTACACAATGCGATCGCATGAGAGGGTTCGCGATCGCACTGTACAATTTGGGAGGCTTCTGGATTTTAGCTTATGCGATCGCATGTAAGTGTGCGATTGCACAGTGCAATTTGGGAGGCTGCTGGATTTTGGTCTATACGATCGCAGGTAAGTGTATGCGATCGCACAGAGGGAAAAAATGAGGCTTCAGGCTTATGGCTTATGCGATCGCGAGGTTATACGTGAGATCACACAGTGTGTGTTTAGAGGATTCTGGGAATTTGCCTATGCTATCGCGATTATAGGAGTGCGATCGCATAGAGGGTTGGTCTGGGCAGTGAACTATTTAAAACGGGATTTTGGCTATTTCCTCATTCTTTCTCATGGTTGGGGCGATTTTGGAGGATTTCAAAGGGTGATTTTCATCAAGCATCAATAGGTAAGTGATTCATTCTTATCTCAAGTTAAATACAAGGTATATGCATGGATTAAAACATGAAAACTGTACAAAAATTGGAGTTTTTGGAGGAAAAACCTAGAAATTTTATTTTGGATTTCTACCACGAATTTGAGCATGGAATTTAGAGTAAATTGTATATTTGAGCTAGTAAGGCTATGGGTAGAGTATATCTTGGAGAAATTTCAAAATCTGGGCACGTGGGCCCGAGGGAATTTTGGTCAATTCACTGAGCAGAGTTGGGAAATTATATAATTTGAATTGTTACAAATATTAGAGTATATTTTCATTGGGTTGTCGTTATTTGGATAGTTTTGGGGCGTTGTGTGTCCATTGGAGTCGTCGGCAGGGCTTGGAAGCCGGTTATGAACTTTCGGAGCGAGGTAAGTCTCTTTTCTAACTTTGTGAGGGGGAATTGTCCCCTTAGGTGAACTAATTAAGCATGTGCTATTATCTTCGGGGCTACCTACGCACGAGGTGACGTGAGTCCGTGTGTAGCTACTATTATGCCATGTCCGGGTAGTCTAGGACCCACTAGCATGCTTTACTTATTGTACTGGTGACCTTGTCAATGAAATATCATGTGATGCTTTCAGTTAGTATCTAAATCTCTGAGAAGGATAGAGTTTAATTTTATTAATCACCTAGAAGGAGAATTGATTCTTCCTTGGATAATTCTGTTTCGGATAAACCTATCGAGTTTGGAACCCTATCGAAATTGGCAAGTAAATCTCCAGAAAAGTTTTAAATATTATACTCATGTTTATTAAAAGGAGAATTTTATCACTTCATTGAACAACTTATTTTCTTGATAAAAATGTGGTTTATTGGTGTGAATATGTGTAACTTTGGGTGCCTGAGTCGCATGTATGATTCGCGAGCAGGATGCCCTTGTATTTATGTATATTCATATGAGCACCTGAGTCGCAGGTATGATTCGCGAGCAGGTTAGCCTTATTATTATTATGTTGACCGCGTCGCATGATTGATTCGCGAGCGGAGAAAATAGATGCATCTATGGTTCGGGTCGTTCGACCCTCGGCAGTGCACAATTTATGTTTATGTTGGTTCGGGCCGTCGACCCTCGGCATTGCTTGCGCATGATATTTACTGCGTATTTGCTGTGATTTATACATGTTTATCGGCCTAAGAAAGTTTTAATGGCCAGTCATGAGGAAGGAGAATGTATGTGTAAAATGTGAAATAAGTCTGATGTTTCTTATCCCGGATTATGATTTAAATTATCAACTGAAACGATGAAGATTTAAAGTGTTAAATGTGGAAGGAGTTGATACTATTTATTCCTGATTTTAATAAATTGTTTATGTTTAGTGTCTCACTTGAATATACTAAATTGGCCTTTAACAAGTGTCTAATTCGACCTCTCGTCACTACCTCTCTGAGGTTAGGCGGACGACTTACTGAGTATATGTTGTTTTCGTACTCATGCTACACTTGCTGTGCATTTTCATTGCACAGGTACTTTCATAGCGACGTGGCTGGTCTGGAGACTTAGGCGAGCTGCATCATCTAGAGGCGATCCGCAGCTAACAGAGTCTCCCTCATATTGTATTTATTTTCATTTTAAATTCCTTGTCCAATTTGTATTTCGGACAAGCTTTGTAATATTTGTGAAATTCTTAGAATTTGCTCATGTACTTGTGTCACTGGGTTCTGAGAAGTTACCTGTCGTATTTATTTGATAAATTTTTATTCGTTATTATGATTTGTAGGAGAAAGGTAACAATTTTCGAAAATAATGTTAAAACAGGAAATTTTTTCAACTAATTAAAGATTGACTTACCTGACGATGATGTCTGGTGCCATCACGACCTTAATAGATTTCGTGTCGTGACACGAATGCACAATTGAATTGGAAAGGAAGCTGCTAATGGGAAGCAACAGAAAAAGTGGAATTGGAGAGGAAGCTACTAAAGAGAAGTAGCAAAAAGAGTGCAAGAAAGAGTTCTGGAAGTGAAGAAATCTCTTGTTGCTGAATTAGTTGCATTTTACATGACCAGCCTAATAGTTTGATCCAAGCATTATTCAATTACAAAGACGTACAATTATGCACAATTTCATTCTTGGAATTAGTTATAGAGATCTTCTGTATACCAATAGTTTATTTCAGTTCACATTCTCTATATTGAATGACATTTGTAACTATATAATTTTGAAATTTTATGGTTATGATTTCAATATTTCTGGTAAATGTCCTTTCAATAGTAAGTCCAATCGTCGATGAGTAATTTTGATATTAACAAGATGTACTGCATATAAGTGTCACTAAACTCAAAAATTCCCTATACTTCTAATGTCGTGAATGAAAAAACTTAGAAACCAGTATTTATTTACTGACATTATGTGAAATGTCACAAATTATAATGTGACATTTTCATAAAAGTCGTAAATAAATGTCGTAATTTTTTTACCGACATAAGTATAAATGTCGGAAAATTTCCAACATTGAAATTTACGATATTTGAACTAAGTGTAAAATAAATATCGGTAAGTGACTTTGTGACATTTATGTGACTTAATACGATATTTATAAAATGTCGTCGTAGCTCATATTTCTTGTAGCGCAGGCGATGAATCCATTGGTATTATGTGGGAGGCAATAGTGAAAATCTCCCTTTGGCTTAGTTTATCTTTGTAAGAATGAAAAGTAATGACTGCCGAAATTCCTATGTCAGAGGGTTTAGGAGGAAATTGAAGTGAATTTTTTATAATTGGTCGAGATGTTAGACATTCTATCTAGAAAACTAAAGTTGTGAGTCACATGTAATAATAAACAACACTTGATTGGTCATATCTCTCGAAGATAGATAGACACACTCTCTCTTTTCTGTATTTAAAGACTTTAATACTCTGGTAAAACCAGTAACAATCTTTTACATAATAGATGTGAGTTCGATTTTTAGTGTGCCACTTCTTCACATTAAATTAAAGAAATTAAAATGGAAACATAGAACATTGGAGAGGATGGTTCAAGATCTCTCAACGGTGAAAAATCAACACAAAACATTAAATATCAGTAATGCAGGGCTTGGTCCAGCAGGGTCGTCTATCATTGAAACAAGGAGTATTATCATCTTTGGCCCACGTCAAAAATTATTTATATTTGATAGTCAAAAAAGTATATAAAATTTGTATATAACTTACAATATATATATATATATATATATAT
>ML416391.1:0-30060 GCA_005239525.1 Nicotiana knightiana | reverse complement strand
TTGCAGTACTTAATTATTTGTTTAGATTTCCTTCTTGCTTTATATTTATTGTCTCGGTTATATTATTCTTGTTCGTGTAGAATTATTTTATTGCGTTATAGTATATATTATTGTCACAGGTTATATGTTGTTAATGCCCCGTCGTAGCCTCGTCACTACTTCGTCGAGGTTAGGCTCGGCACTTACTCAGTACATGGGGTCGGTTGTACTGATACTACACTCTGCACTCTTTTGTGCAGATCCAGGTATCGACCAGCAGTAGAGATATTTAGAGCGGCTATTCATTTATTCGGAGACACGAGGTATATCTGTCGGCGTTCGCAGATCTTGAGAGTCTTCTCCTATTTCCATAAATGCTGTTTTATTTTATTCAGAACAGTTACATTATTTCTTTCAGCCCAGTATTTGTAGTATTCTTTAGTAGTTCGTGAATTGTGACACCAGACCCTGGGTAATCTTAGAGTTATTTATATAATTAGTTCGTGGTTCATTTTTATTCAATTATTTATTATTTTATCATTGGATATCATTTAAATTAAGTTTACGTTAGCTTTATTTATTGATGTTTAAGAAGATAATCAAAGGAAGTTAGCTACTCAATTCTAACATTGGCTTGCCTAGCAAGTGTGGTGTTAGGCACCATCACGATCCCTAAGGTTGGGAATTTGGGTCGTGACATTATATTTTCGGGAAACCCAAAATATTAATTTCTATTGTTTGATTAAAATCAAAACAATTGTTTTATAAAGAATTTTTTTTACTACTAAACATATTGTCACGACCCGAAAACTACAAGTTGTGATGGCACCTAACTCGACCCACTAGGTAAGGCAACTAACAGTCAATACAATCCAAATGAAAGTTATAGGAAACGGTGAAGAATTATCTGAACATTTTTATATTAACCCAAGGACTGGTAGTACGAATCATGAGCTTCTAAGAATTTAAATTTTACAAAGTTTGTACAAACAAATACACGATATATTTGAAAGTTACATAAACGGATTCGCAAAATCTAAAGCTACTAAAGACAAGTGACAGCTATATTCCGGAATGCACGAACATTTTTAGAGTCAGCTTCCGACATCACCAGCAGCTCCACTCCAGAATCTGCACGCAAGGTGCAGAAGTGTAGTATGAGTACAACCGACCCCATGTACCCAGTAAGTATCTTGTCTAACCTCGTCGAAGTAGTAACGGGGATTTTTAGTTAAAAGATACTCATTGAGCACCGTAAACTAGCAATAGAACTATAATACGATATAACAGAAAAGAGTACACGAAACAAATATGCAAGCAATAACTGAGTACTAGAAGAGATCCCAATTTAACCTTTTCCAATATCTCGACCAATCTTTTCCTTAGAACGAAACCTAATAACCACGATAGTTAGTCCATAAATTTCATAGCGTGAGGAATGTACTCATATATCAAATCAATTGCACGGCAACACCCTTCGTGCATTTATCTCATCCTCACTAAATATGCGTATAACAGTACCAAACAGATGGAAGAAATGTCGATAACATAAATGACAAAGTAGGAAATATGAAAACAGCAATAATAAACGAGGATATACACATGGGCAACAGTAATAGTACTAGGCGGAAAGTATAGGAGTAATGACAACAATTAGGAAAAAAGAGTATAAACATCAACTAACTAGCATGGTTGAGGCCTAGATGTAGATATAGAAAATAAAAAGGGGACACATGATCTTTATAAGTTAACAAGAAGAGACATGAATGACTAACATGGTAGAAGACTTGTACTAAAGTGGAAAAAACAGATATGACATGGATGTAATTATAACAGTAAGAAGTAGGCATGGTATTTTCAAGTTAAGCAAGTAGAAAGCATGGGCAACATAACAACAATTGAGATAAAGAACAAAGACATAACAGTAACGACAAGTAACATAACATAAGAACCATAAGTACGACAATAACAACTCAAGGTAACAACATGAAGGTATCTACAAGGAAAGGATATCACGACATAATGCATGTTCCTCGTCCTCCCCTGCATGGAAACTCCCTTCGTGCCATGAACTCGTAATAACATAAAATCATGATAATATAAATGCAATGGCACGACATCACTCTTCGTGCTTTTACTCTCAAATGAAATGGCACGGTTTCACCCTTCGTGTTATACACTCACATAACATGGCACGATATCACCCTTCGTGCTTTATACTCTCCCTCATATGCTAATATATATATAATGGCACGTCATCACCCTTCGTGCTTTACACTCTCACATGATAATATATTTATGCATATAAAGGCACGGTATCACCCTTCGTGCTTTACACTCTTCCTTACCAAGCATATGTATATCAATGTCAAACAAGGTAGGAAGAATAAATAACGTCAAGGAGAGTGTTTAAATGAATATTCCAAACGAACCTCATTCATAACTTTCATGCCAAGAATAGTTCAATAAACTCTCAAGAACCTTATTATTCAAGTATTTCAACAAATCTCAAGAATGATCTACAATACGAGTATAGAATCTAATATCTCAAGAATATCGGTTGTAGAAATGTATTAATGATTAAGCATAATGATGACTAAATTAGACACATCAAAGTTTTTCTCTGAATTTCGTCAAATTTTGATCAAGTTATAATAAACTAAATCTTGGTTTCTAACATTTAACTATATTTTCTTAGTATCTATGAGTCAAGTAAGACATGAAGCAAGAAGATCACGTAATTCTACAAGGTACAATTCATAGCATAATCTACCCTCGAGCATGATTAACCCTGGCACATGCATATATGCTCGTCGCTTCATATATGTATAACCCCCACATGTAACAAATAATGACAAATAGTAGGAAACATTTCCTCAAAAAAGTTAGGCATGACACTTACCTCCAACAAGCTAAATCGATACACTAGAAGCACCATCCCGCTAAAATCATCCTTCGATGAAACTAGCCAAAAGCAACTGAAATACATCAAATAATGCTAAAGGAAACAAACCAAATCGATAAAGGTCGAATCTTTAATCAAAACCCAAAATCGGCCAAAACTCACACCGGGCCCGCACCTCGGAACCCGACAAAAACCCACAAAATCCGATAACCCATTCAATTACGAGTCCAATCATATTGGTTTCACTCAAATCCGAATCCAAATCGATGTTCAAAACTCAAAAATTCACATTATGAAACTTTAGGCCCAAACCCCCAATTTTATCTTTAAAATTCATCAACCAAAAGCTAAAATCGAAGATAGGTTCACAAAATATAACCAAAACCGAGTTGAGAACACTTACCCCAATTCATATAGTGAAAATTGCTTCAAGAATCTCCTCAATCCGAGCTCCATAGCTTCAAAAATGCAAAAAAAAGCTGAAACCCCTGAAATAGAGTACTTTATAATTTGCCCAGGCATTTCTCTTATGCAAACATGGGAAGTCCATCACGTTCCCGATGAACAAAATGCACTGCCACGAAAAGACTCTACGCGTACGCGATAAACCCCACTGGAACGCGATGACCACTGATGCCACATCTTCGCGAACGCGACTCACATTTCGCGATCGCATTAAAGGATTCTCCAACTCCCAGCTGCCAAACCTCAACACTACGGGAACGCATATCCCTACACGCGGACGCGAAGAACACCAACCCACCGCGAACGCGCCCAAGGAAGAGTGAACATGAAGAACAAACCACTGCGTTGACCAAGATACCTATCACGAACGCGTTTCTCTATCCACGATCGCGAAGCACAACTGAAACACCAGAAAACCAGCAATAACAACATGGTCCAAAATCGTCTGAAACCCGTCGGAAACTCACCCGAGCCCCTCGGGACCCATCAAAATATATCAACAAGCCCCATAACATAACACGGACCTACTCGAGACCTCAAAAGAGACACAACAACATCAAAACGGCGAGGACGAATTACACCTCAATTCAAAATCAATGAACTTTGAAACTTCAAACTTCTACAACCGATGTCGAAACCTATCAAATCACATCCGATTGACCTCAAATTTTTGACAAAAGTCCCAAATGACAAAACGAAGCTATTCCAATTCCCGGAATCACAATCTGAATCCGATATCAAAAAGTCCACTCCCGGTCAAGCTTTCCAAAAATCCAACTTCTACCAATTAGTGTCGAATCCTTCTAGAAACATCCAAATGCAAATTCAGGTATACGCTCGAGTCCAAAATCACCATCCGGACCTAACAGAACCATCAAAGCTCCAATCTGAGGTCAAATGCTAAAAAGTCAAACTTCGTCAACTCTTCCAATTTAAAGCTTAAATCTTGAAGTTCATTCTTCCAAATCGGTTCCGAATAACTTGGAAACCAGAGCCGATGATTCACATAAGTCATAATACATCATGCTTGGATACTCGTGCCCTCAAACTACCGAGAAAAGTACAAATGCTCAAAATACCAATCGGGTCGTTACACATACCTCAAGGAAAGATACATTAATGCGTGAGAACATGGTATTCAGTCCTCCAAAAAGGAATGACGGGGTATGAATACATGGTTAACACAATTTTTGGGAGTAAATTCAAAGATCACTTTTTAAATTTCTTTTTTGAATTAAAATCGACATATTAAGAACTACATAAAGTACGTTTTAGTTCAAAATATTTATAAAAACATGTTTGACATCGTAGTCAAGGAAAAAACTTTGACGTTCAAATATTATAGTTCCATATAGGCAAAAGGGACAAATATACTCATCTACTTTGGCATATTGTTCATATCTATCCTTCGTTATACTATCGGGACATATTTACTTTTACCGTTAGATACACTTTTTAAAAATACCCTTCACCTAATGGAAAGCCATCAAATTAAAAAAATATTTTTTTTTTTAAATCCATTAATAACCCGTTAAACCCTTTTCATTTACTGCACTTTTTTCTCGCATATTATTCATCTCCTTCATAGTCACATGTTGAACTCAAGAAGTGAACGACATAAAAATACTGACAATTATATATTCATTTATATATTAAGTCCCATTACCCTTGTTATATGTTTATTATGTTCTACCTTTTTCAATTTCTTTTTGTTTCTTCTAGTTTCTCTCTCTTTTTTTCCACCATGTCGAACTGCACCGAGTATTCATCATGATTTTCTTTCCACCATGACTTGAATGTTTATAACATCTTATTAGGTTAACAATTCTGAAGTCTTAGGGCATCTACCAAAGTATTTCTTTCTCCAACAGTGAGCCTTTGTTAATGAGTATTCACGCACCATGATTTTCTTATTCTGCTTTAGGCATTTGGGCAACAAGTAATTATGGTCAAATCTTGCCGTAAGAACCAAAGTTAGATTCCAAACTATGGGATGGGATAGTCATAATTCTTAGTAACAACTGAACTTATAATGAACAAAAATTAGAAAATAATTAGAGGAGATTCAATTTAATATCAAGCTACAGTGTCCAAGGAATTCATCAAGAATAAAAGAAAGTACATCAACAAGTTGGAAAGCCACTTAACCTAAGTATACTAACTTCATGTATTAACCAAACACAAGTATTATTGAAGTATATATTAGTTGTTACCAACATACAAACCAACCGTCAAGTGTGCATAATATTAGACAAAGGTATTCCATATTATAATCACACACAAAAAAATAACCGAAAGTGATATCAATTTGAAGTTGTGTTTTGGCAATGAAAAACCTGAACTTGTTTGTTACACAAACTCTTATTTAGGAGGCAATCTTGATAATTCAAGATCCACTTCTGGTTATTTGATCACTTTTGCAGGGGGAGCTGTTTCTTGGCAATCTAGACTACAGAAGTGCATAACTATATCCACCACAGAAGCCGAATATATTGTTGTCACAGAAGGTGCCAAAGAACTATTATGGATGAAGGAGTTTATTAATGATCTTGGCTTTGAGCATCCAAGGTACATCTTATTTTGTGATAATCAGAGTGCTATCTGTCTCATCAAGCACTCCACTTTCATTCTAAGACCAAACATATAAATAGAAAGTACCATCGGATAAAAATGTCCGTGGAAGAGAAATTATTTGAGGTTGAGAAGATACACTGATGAAAATCCTTCAGATATGCTGACAAAGGCGGTGGTTGGAGATAAACATGAATTTTGCAAAAAATTGCCAGGCATGAAGCTTGTCAATAGTTCCTCTACTTGAAGACACATTTGGCCCCTTGGCTGGAGGGGGAGTTTGTTGGGCACATGCCCATGTTGTCCAGCCAAAGGCCTAATGGCCTAATCCTATTCTCTTTTGGTTTCAATTCCTATTTGGAATTGGATTCGGTATTTATTCCTATTTAGAGTTGATTTTGGCTTTAAGAGAAAGCACCACTCATTATCTATAAATAGGACAACCTTGGAGAATTGTTCTATGCTCATTGGTACAAGTCTTTGAAAGACTAAAGCACATAAGAGTGATTTTTGAGAGAGCTTTCATCAAGAGAGAAGAGAGAAGAAAAGTATTTGTTTTGCTGCAGATTTTTATTTTGACCAACCAACTTCAAATCACATTTTCCGATTCGTTAACCGTTGGATCGTGCTGAGATTTTGACTGAATGTTCGTAAATTTTATTCTTGGATTTGAATGGCGGAGATCGGATTTGGAGGCCTGTAGAATCTGATTTCGAGCCTCGAACAACAACTTCATTTTTTGTGGATTCTCCTCTTTCTTCAATTGATTTTTTGTTGCTCTTGTTGTTATTGTTGCTCCGTGTTTGACACTTGTTGTGTATTCAATTTGGAGAATTTTTTTAACCCTCTTATAGTTATAGTTGTGCTTTTTGGATCTTTGTGATCCCGTGATTTTTACCTTCGATTTGAAGGGTTCTCCACGTTAAAATTTGGTATTCTTTATCTTCTTTGTTTTCGGGTTTGCCTCTTCCTCTACATAAGAGTGGTATCAGAGTGAGGTTCAAGATAGGTTCATCTTGGCGGGTCCAGTTCTAGCCGCAACCTATTTGATGATAATCAAGATTTTTATTTGAGAAATTTGACCAGAGTGATACTCTCGGTGAGACAAACTTTGTGGTGGAGATTTGGAGATGTGACCTGTTGAAGATTATATGAAGAAGGGGATCAAGTTTTATTTGTTAGAAAATTCAGGCCAAGGGGGAGAATTGTTAGCGGTTGTCCTGATTTCTTACCATATTTGGTTTTCCTATCTCTTGAAAGAAACGACACCATATTTACCATAATTGGGTTTTCCTTCTTGTAGAAGGAACTTATAATTCTTCCATATTTGGCTAGTCCCTTTTCTTGTAGGAAAATGTTTGAACTTCTATAAATTGAAGATTTTTTCTTCTCATTCAATAGCATCCACAATGTAGCCATATGAGATTTGAGAGTCTTGTTTAGGGAGAGAACTTTACGGCACAAGTGTAGTGTGTCACTTGTGTTTGCCTCTTCGTGAGATTCTTCTCTCGATATTTTGTACTCTCTTTTATTTAGTGGATTGCTCATCTCCACAGTGGATGTAGGTCAACTGACCGAACCACGTTAAATGTTTGTGTCTCTTTTGATAGATTTCTCTTTTGTTATCTAATTTATCGTCGTTCAATTGTTGCGTTACTGGTTCCCGCATGTCACCTGATTTTTTCGGTCCTAACAAACATGACATCCTAATGCCACCATGAACAACCAATAGCCAAAAATATAAGTTCTTACTAATCCTATTTCCACCATCACCCTCTCTAAGTAAATGAAATATGTTAAGACGCTTCAGAAATTTAGGTATGTATTTTTCAGTGACGGGTTAAACGAATTATGGGTTAATGAATTTTTTTTAAATGGTTATTTTATTAATCTGGTGACTTTTCGTTGGGTGGAGGATAATTTTATAAAAGTTTAGCTAACGCTAAAAGTAGATAAGGATAAATATAAATAATGTACTAAAATAAAGGGGTATATTTGGCTCTTGTCCCTGCCATATAACATAAGACAAGTTAAATACCGCATTTATGCCAAATTGCTAATGAGTATCCGTTCAAAACTCTTGAATATACTGTTCTTATTGTTCCCTCCGTTTCATTTTAACTGTGCTTTAGCTCTTTCTATACCCACAAAATTAATAAATACAAGATATAGTTTACCAAGTTAACATATTAAATATTTTTTGAGAATTGAGTAGTATTAAATTACAGAATTACTACTTCTTTGATATTAAGGGATCGTTTGGTCGGGAAATAAGTTATCCCAGGATTAATTATCTCGGGATTAGTTATCCTATCCTCCTTTAGGGAAAAAATCACACTACAGTCCTGGAATTAGTTATACCACGATTTTATTCCCAATCAATCGTGGTATAAACTCATCTCAAATTTAATCCCAAGATTAATTATTCCTTGTCCGTCGCCCTAAGAGTATAGTTGGAAATAATTAACTATTTTATCTTGAATTCCTAAAGTGCCAGTTATTTTGAGACAAATTTTTTGAGCCAAAGTGCCAATTTAAATAGGACGGAGGAAGTAATTACATACTTGGGCGGGGCAAATCCATGCTGCTTCACAACAGAAGTACGTCACAAAAGAGAAATTTCATATAGAAATTGAGTCTTGCGTGTGTGTGTGTGTGTGTTTTGTAAATTTTGATTAGTGCAATCTTAAATCAAATCTTTTAACTGTGATTGGAATATTATTAGCAGGTTAGTTGAAATTGTTGAAGGATACAACCTCAGTTGTAAGTAAGGTTTTAAGCATTAAATTTGTCCTAGAAATCCTTAACTAGTTTAAAAGTACAAATGATTAGATAAACTAAACAAAACTTTAGTCAATTTACGAGTTTAAGTGTGGGACTAAAATTGTGATAATATTTTTAACTTTACTTTAATACAAATTGTGTATGGGTTTAGTCTTGTCTTTGGTATGGTTAAACTCGTCGCTCTTATTTGGATACATTTAAGATTATTCATATATGAAAAGCAATCTTCTGATATCATATCGATTTTTGTTCTGATTTAACTTTAATTAGAAGAAAATACTTATTCGTGCACTGTGCATATAAAATTAATATACAAGTGCATGATGTGTCTCTTTTATTTAAGGCCGATTAATAATAGCCAATTAACATATATTTTTTATTAGAGAAGGAAGGATCTAGACCTTCGCCCACATGCACAACAAAATATATAAATACATATAAATACATCTATTTTTCGAAGTTACCGAGGGCTAATAACCCCTTTTAAATGAGTGATGATGATCAAAGTTTCACATGTCTTTTTTATCAAAGAATGAGCTCTTTTGTCAAGTAGGGATAGAGGAAAAAGAAAAATATGTCATAGAAAATAGGAATTCATGTATAACTTAAAAAAGATTTCATCCCTTTATCTAGATATTGTGGAACAAGACAATAGAAAAGTGAAGCAATTTATTTCTTTTTTCCTTCTTGTGTTTACAGCTAATAACTCCTTTTTTTTTTCTTTTCATTTTTACATATACCACCGATTTAATCTGAAACATAAAGTAAATGGAGATGAGATGAAAGTTCTAAATTGGAATATATAATATATGTATACATTATTTTTAATATGCGTTAAATCGTATATAATCAGACTAAAATTCATATTACCTACCAGATAAAGTAAACAATATATTCGGCTTATAATAATTTGTGCAAAGATACCATTGGTGTTTAGGGATGGATCATGGATCACGTTTGTCTCTTGTTGCGGTTCATTGGTTTAATAAGACATGGGCCTGAATAGAGAAAGACGGGGCATTTGTATATATCCGGTTTTTCGATTAACTTTTAACATCCTCTTTGTAAAAAAAAATTACAAGTGTACCCAATTTTCGGGTAACTTCAGACATACAGACTTGAAGTAGCAAGATTTATGTCTGAAATTTGAACTTCAGAATATTTTGTTTGAAGTGTAGCTTTATCAAAGCAAAACTTCAGATATTTTTGCCTGAAGTTTCGCCTGACTTGCAAAGGCAATCACGCAAAACTTCAGTTCATAGTGCAACTGCAAACTTCAGTTCAATAAAACTACAGCATGTGTTTGGCTGAAGTTTTGTTTTGTAATTGCTGAACTTCAATATTTTAGGAGCTGAAATTTGTTTTGTAATTGCTGAATTTCAGCATTCTAGGAGCTGAAGATTGTTTTGTAATTGCTGTACTTCAGCATTCTAGGGTTGAAGTTTGTTTTGTATTTGCTGAACTTCAGCATTTTAAGAGCTGAAGCTTTTGTTTATATTTGCTGAACTTCAGCATTCTTAGAGCTGACGTTCTAAGTCTGCACACAAAAATTAGGAAGATAATCTTTCTACAGAAGTTCAAAAGAATACAATTTTAACCAAAACTCGTTTTTGGGCTTTCCAGAATTACCAATAATTGCATCCATCCAGGAGAAACATAATCTTTCAAAAAAAACAATTCAACAAAAGAACATATTGTACATAAACGAATAGTACTAAACAACAATGAATTTAATAGATCATGATTCGCGGCGATTGATACTATTCATTTCAAAGATTAAAGAATGAAAAACATTAATAAATGGGACAAGCAGATATACATGAATCATCAAGCTAGAACGCATAACGATATCTCAAGTTTCAGCATTCAGAAAACGAAGGAGGAGAAGGAGGAGGAGAAAGAGGCCTGAATTTGTTTAAAAAATGGCTACAAGTTAAATTTTTTTTAAAAAGTGGGTATAGGTTAAATGGGGGCGATCAATATGGCGCCCCGTGTAATTTTTACGAGAAAGACCAATAGAACCTCATAGGATAAGTGCACATTTAGCCATTCTCAGTTAAACTAAAAATCTTAATTTTAAAACAATTCAGGACATTTTTGTCCTGAAAAATTAAATTGAAAAACTGAAATTCAGGATGTACTGGCTAATTCCTAAATAGTAGCCCTTTAAAGTGGCTACCTGGTGTCATTTCTTCTCAAATAAATAGAAAAAATAACATTGTATAGCCACTTTCAAAATAGCAGCTAAAAATATATATTTTATGTGTATATATATGTTCTGTATGTTATATACAAAAAATATATAAATTTTTATATACTTGTGCAGCTACTGAATGAAAATAATTTCGGCCGCGGGCTAAAAGTGATATTTGCAATTAAGTTCAAAAGACCCGATCTTATGTATAATGCCAATCTGCCATCAAACTCACACTTAGTCTACGTATAATATATGTATAACTATATATAATCAGCGCATAATCTATGTATACCTGCTAGGGAAAATAAATAATGAATCTGTCCGACTATCTCTATAAAAATCCCTTCCTTCTTATTTTGAAACAGAAATTTGTCCAAGAGATGAAGATGTGGAATGTAGCACCAAAAGCTCCAAAATACTATTCCATAATTATATAATCAAAGGATACATTAAATTAGAAGGTCTTATAATTTAAGCCTCATAAAGACAAAATTAAACTAAATTAAGAAAAGATAATATTGATTATGGGAGATGTTTATGAGAGGAAATGGCTTTGTGCAGTAGCATCGTCGAAAAAATCTACCTATAGTGCACCTTCCGTCTGTGAAATCCTCGTTTTTGCAGGCATCTCTACATTTTTCCCAATTATAGCACATTCCCTTGAATGTTTTACTCCATGAAGAACAAAGCTTTGCCTCTGCTATACCCAAAAATAAATAAATAAACATACTAAAGTAAGTATAAAATTAAGTAAATACGGTCAGGTGTTCCTTTAACAATCTTGTTTGTTTCAATATTTTTTGGTTACTATAATAAAGTGTTGTTATAAAGGATATATATTACAACATAACATTAAAAATCATTTTCCGAGAAAAACTTGATTTTTATAGTATCTAGCTATTATGGAGATGATATTATAGAGAAGTCTGATTATATTACAAAAACAAAATGTTTTTTTTTCTCTTTTATATACTTCGTTTAATGTGGAATTCATAGAGTACTCCCTTTGTTTCAAAAAGATTAACACTATTTCCTTATTAGTCTGCTCCAAAAAGATTGTCACCTTTCAGTATCTCCCTAATAGGAAGTATTTATAACTATACAAATACTATGACAAGTTTCAGATCACAAATTTCAATAATTTTACAACCACATAAATATTACGGTTTATTTAAGACCACATATCCCAAAAATCTTCCATTATTTATTAAAATTTGTGTCAAGTCAAATTAAGACCATCTTTTCGAAACGAAAGGAGTAGCTATTATTACATAAAATAAAGTTGTAGTACGTAGAATCATATGAGTAGTGCATGCATGGAACCGAGTACAACAGACTGAATATAGAGAATTCATAACGGATCTCAACAGCTATGAATTGAGACGAAGTTGATTAATTAATTAATTGATTGAAGAAAGAAAAAGAAAATCAATAACACAAGGAGAAATAGAACTTTAAATAAAGGCAAAGAGAGCTCCATCTTCTTCTTCTTTTTATTTTTCGTTTTCTTCTAAAGGGATTTATGATAGTGAGATGGATGAAGAAATTGGCTTCCTTATATAGCTAGATATTGTGGAGCAAGATGTCAGAAAATGAAGAAACTTACTCCAGTTTTCCGTTTTACATATACAACCACTGTAAATACAGTGTAATCCACTGCATTTAGTGAGGAGTTCGGCCTAGATAATTGGGCGATCGAGTTTAATGGAGGAAGTTTACGTGTAACCAATTTTGGGACGCCATGGAAGTTATACTCGCATTGCACAATAATTTACAAAATTTATCCACTCGAATATGAAGTTCTTCTAGCACTTCTTTTGAACTCAATATTAGACCACATTCAACCTATTAAAAGCTAATAGTAACATAAATATAATGGGGAACGAAGGCGTGGAAGTTAGGTCTCCATCGTACGTACTCGGTATGCTCTTCTACTTCCATTGTGTCAAATAAATATAATATACATAGCAGAATTCTGTCAAATAAAATCCTAATTTCCAAGCCCTCTAATTTTCGTACTCGATATATATGCTCTTCTACTTCTAAATAAAATCATATATACAGCTAACATATATGCATTAAATTCATGTAATAATATAGAGAGAGGTGATACGTCACTTCTCCTAGGCCAAATGATATATTATTTATCTTTTCTCCCTTCTTAATCCTTTAGCCTTAATTATGTGTTCTTTTAATTGGAGGATTGATCTCATTTTACCTTATTTATAGAATTTTATTAAACAATAATCACTTGATTTCATCATCAACAAGTGAGAACTGGGAAGTCACAAAGTTAAAAAGTTAAAAATCGAAATGTCCCTATAAATTTGATCGACCTTTTTATGCTTCATTCTAACACAACTCCTATAATATTTTTATACTAAAAAGTAAACTTACAATCCAATATTTATTGGACTATATAAATACATAATAAGGAATCAGTCAGATGAGAAGACAGTGGCTACAAGCTTCGTGTATCTACAACTGTTATTGTCTATACAATGTCATAGAGCCCGTTTGGACATAAGAAATTTTTTTTATTTTTAAAATTTTTTTTACTTTTTTTCAAAATCAGCGTTTGTTCTTAAAATTTTTAATTTTCACTTGAAGATGCATCTTAAAATTTTTTTAAAATTTGAAAAACTTCAAAAAACTGTTTTCAAAACTTTCACCCACAAAACTTCAAAAACAACCCAAAATTATATTCATATCCAAACACAACTCTAAATTTCAAATACCATTTTCAGTTGAAATTTTTTTTCACCATATTTTAAAATTTAACAATTCTTATGTCCAAAGGACTTGGAGCTTTTCATCTTTCAACACTAATTGCAGACTTTTGGATTGATAATATTAGTGGAAAGTTGAAGGAATTTGTAGTTGTACTGCATTCAACTCTTCTGCAATGCTTTTGCTTTCCTCACTACTATTATGTCGTTTTGAAAAGTTTGTATCAATAGATATGGACTACATGTGCAGGGCACGTGTCCAGGAACTAGTTCATACTAAAAACGGAAATATTCCAACACACGATCTAGTGGAGTTCAATGTTTTTATAGATGAGGACTATAAAATCGTCCACGTTAAGCTCGCATATGTTATGTAGGAGGTATTCTTTCATGTCGAGCTTTTGAATGCCACTAGGGAGGGAGAATGAACGATTGACTTCATCAATATCCTTACTATGTTTCACGCTTTTCAGGACCTCGATCATCTATTCCATTGCATTCCATCGTCTCGTATTATACTGTGTCGTATCAGACAAGATAGAAATAGTTGATTCTAGATCAATATCAATAAAAAGCAGGTTCTAGTCGAAACTAAGGGTACATTGTCTAGAAGATTTGCTTTATCACACTGTGCGTTCAAAAATTCTTTATATGTGAAACTCCAGCACAAGTTCTGCAATTCCGTCCAATTTTGTCTCATTCTCTTATTGATATCTGTTAGAACATGCGCAACGGAAGCAAACATACAATCCAGGCATCAAATACATGTAAACTAGACAATGCTATAATTACTAGATTAAAAGTACTAACCTCTTGAAATCGTTGCACAAATCCTCCACACAACAAGAATGCAGGGCTGCAGTCTTCTGCTATATGCCTAGTAAAATCTTGGACGAGTTTCTTTGAGTGGGCAAAAACAATACAATTCTAAAAAAGTAAGTTATTGGGTGAATATTGTTTTCCTTTAGTAGACACGTTTTTAGCCATAATTAGGGCTCCAAAAAGCGTGTAGGATTCTCTACCAGATGACTTTCCTCCCAAGTCACTTTCTACCCAAGTCAAGTCCAGATTTTTACTAGGTATAGCAGGAACCACAAAAATAATAAGAGGTACTAATTATAGTATTAATTCGAAATTAGCACGAATTAATTCTCACTATAATTAATTACGATTTATTCCTCTAGAAAACTGCAATTGAACTCCTCAATATGAATTTCAAAAATTCTGTAACACTTATTTTAACTCCCCATGTTAAGATCCCAAATACCATTTAATTAAGTTAAATCACTGAAAATTTAATTTAATCAACTAATTAAATCCTTTATAATTCCACTTAAATCATTTCATGTGGCGGATACAAAATCCATCGGCCGGGCTTTCACATGAAAACTTATAAGCTTACATAAAGAGGTATCATCAAACTCAAAACCGAGTCATGTATTCTATCAACTAATTATTATTTCACAAATGTTATTCATTATTGTCCAATCTATTAGGCATATACTAACTCTGAACAGAGTCGTACCTTTTGATAAATCAAAACAATAAACAAATTACATTAATCATAATAATTATATCAAGATTAGGAGTATAAGTTCATTTAATGAATTAGAGAAATATATATATATATATATATATATATATATATATATATATATATATATATATTCAGTACAAAAATATCTTTTCTCTACTGGGTTCGTTCAATATACACTAAGTATACTAGCACTAAAAGCCTGAGTAAAACGACTCCCATAATCAAGACAAATTATACTATAAATTTGTGCTACAATCATCGGATATTTTGTCCAATAATATCTTTGATTATGAGCATATTTTATTAATTATGAGAACCGACAATTTAATCTATTGTGCATGAGCCAAGACTCCATACACTAAATTGTCTACTACATAACTAAAAGTACACACATGTAACAAATGATCTATTTAAAATAGTACTTTTTGAATTGAATAAATTAAATAAATAATTATTCCATAAAGAATAAAATAAGATACTATGTCTAAACCGCATGGTTAATAGTATATCCCAACAATCTCCCACTTAGACTCATAACCATGTGTCTACTACTCTAATACCCATTCCTTATACATTTGTCAAAAATCTTCTGTGTCAAGCTCTTTATAAATGGGACTGCCAAATTGTCCTCTGACGCAATCTTCAATAGTCTTGCATCACCTCTCTGAATTTTGTCCCGAATTAAGTGATATTTACGCTCAATATGCTTACTCCTTTTATGGCTTCTTGGTTCTTTGGAGTTTGCAACTACACTACTATTGTCACAATAAAGTACAATGCTTGAACCGAAGGAACTACATTAAGCTCTTTTAGAAAGAACCTGATCCAAACAGCATCTTTAGCTGCCTCAGATGCAGCCACATATTCAGTTCCATGGTGGAATCAGAAACACATGATTGCTTGATGCTCCTCTAAGTTATGGCTCCACCTCCTAAGGTAAAAACATATCTTGAGGTAGATTTTCTAGAATCTCTATCTGATTGAAAATTTGAATCAGTATAGCCAATGAGTGCAAGATCACCTAAGTGATACACCAACATATAATCCCTAGTCCTTTTCAAGTACTTGATTATATGCTTAATGGCAGTCCAATGTTTTTGTCACTGAAATCTACTAACCATGCCAACAGTAAAGCAGATATCAGGTCTAGTACATAGCATAACATACATGAGACTCCCTACAGCAGAAGCATAAGGGACCACCTTCATCTTTTCGATCTCATCAGTCATTTTTGGGGACTGATCTTTCAACAGATAGATTCCATGTCTAAAAGGGAGAAAGCCTTTCTTGGAATCTTGCACGCTAAACCTGGTGAGAATAGTATCAATATAAAGTGCTTGGGATAAGTCTAATATCCTTCGCTTGCGATCTCACATAAGCTTGATCCCAAGGATATCTGCCGCCTGTCCCAAGTCTTTCATATCGAAATGTGAGGACAACCATTCCTTTATTGAATTCAACACGTTCACATTATTTCCTATGAGCAAAGTATCATCTACGTACAAAACCAAAAATGTAATTTTATCTCCATCCTACTTCTTATAGATACAAGACCCATTTTCACATTGATCGAAACCGAAGGTTTTAATCGATGCGTCAAAACAAGTGTTCCATGCTCTAGAATCTTGTTCAATCCATAAATGAATTTCTTTAATTTACACAACATGTGCTCATTGCCACTTTTTATGAAACCAACTGGTTGTGCCATATAGATGCACTCATCAAGACTTCCACTTAGAAAAGCCGTCTTGACATCCATTTGACAAATCCCATAATCGTAATAAGAATAAATGAATAAGAGAATCCTATTTGATTTAAGCATTTCTACTGGCGAAAAGGTTTCCTCATAATCGATCTCTTCTTTTGAGTAAACCCTTTTGCAACATCCCTAGCTTTAAAAGTTTTCACTTTTCCATCCACTCCTCTCTTTTTCTTATACATCCATCTACAAACAATGAGTTTAACTCCAGTAGGTGGTTCGACAAGATCCCATACTTTATTGGAGTACATGGACTCTATTTCAGATTTCATAGCAGCGACCCATTTATCAGCATCTGTATCCTGTAGTGCTTCATCGTAATTAATAGGTTCCATGTTGGTCTCTTCAGGGTTTCTATCATAAGATTCTCCCAAGAGCGCAAAACAGAGAGGTTTTCTTATAATTCTCCCACTACAACTAGTCATTACAGGTGTAGTATTTTGTTGTTGAATTACAACATCATTTTTCGGAACTGAAGCATCAATGTTATCCTCCACACCTTGCAAGTGATGGGATATCATTAAATTCTTCCTGGAGTGCAGGCTGCAGAACAATTTCAGGTTGCTCAACAATCTGAGGTTTCTCAACATTACTCCCACTACTTTGGGGTAGTGAGATGTCAGGCAATTGCTCTTGGGCATTCTGCTGCCTATTGACATTTCTCCCACTACGATAATGCAGTGGTATGTCAATAATGGCTTCCAGGATACGTTCCATAGATGAGTCATTAGTTACTCCATTACTTAATTCCTGTAAAACTCTTTTACTTCTAGGAATATGGTTCATTAAATAGTCCTCTTCTAAAAATCTGGCATTTGTCGTAATAATTACCTTATTTTCTTTGGGACAATAAAATAAACCGCCTTCAGTTCCTTTTGGATATCCAATAAAAATGCATACTTCTATCCTCGATTCCAATTTATCCGCTTTCCCTTTCAGCACATGTGCTGGACAACCCTAAACCCGAAATGCCGTAAACTTGGCTTGCGCCTAGTCCACAATTCTACTGGAGTTGAAGGTACTGACTTTGAAGGAACCAAATTTAGATTGTAATTTGCTGTTTCTAAAGCATATCCCCAAAAGGAAGAAGACAAATCTGAATAACTTAACATTGATCTAACCATTTCCATAAGGGTTCTATTTCTTCTTTCTGCCACACCATTTTGTTGTGGTTTTCCTGGAGTAGATAAGTGAGATTCAATTCTAGAATTTGATAAGTATTTAATGAATTCTGCAGAAAGGTATTCACCTCTACGATCAGATCACAATGTTTTGATATATTTATCATGTCGTTTCTCTGTTTCCGTCTTAAATTCCTTGAACTTCTCAAAGCATTCAGACTTACGGCGCAACAGATAAATGTATATATATTTTGAGTAATCATCTGTGAAAGTCACAAAATACTCAAAACCTTCTCTTGCTTGTACATTCATAGGACCACACAAATCAGAGTGAATTAATTCTAACTTATTGCTGGCTCTATTTCCTTTTGAGGGAAAATGTCTCTTTGTCATTTTACCTTCTAAACAGGATTCACATGTTGGCAGTGAATCCACTTTCAATGAACTCAAAGGTCCATCAGAGACCAATCTCGAAATCCTATTTAGATTTATATGACCTAGATGTAATAGCCATAAATAAGTTTGGCTCAATTCAGAAATACGTTTTATTTTATGATGCAGATTAATGTTGTTTAATTCTTTTGGTTGTTGTAGCACATGAGGAGGAGATATATCAAGAATGAAAATGTCATGTACTCTAGAAGCAGTGTAGATAAAACATTTATTAAACTTAATAACAATAGAGTTATTAGAAAAATAAACATTATAACCAGCATCCATTATTTTCGAAACCGAAATCAAATTCCTTCTAATAGGAACATCTTTCAAACTAATACTCTATCACTACTAAACGAAACTCTAATATCTCCTAATGCTAAAGCTGGGCAGGCTCGCCATTGGATTGAAAAACGCAAATTTCATTCTCACTTAGCCATCGCGTTTCCTGGAACCCCTGCAAAGTAGTGTAGATATTATTTGTGGATCCTCAATCTACACACCAAAACATGGTAGATACAGTCGCAAAACAAGTTTCAACGACATTTAAATTTGAATTACCTTGCTTATTCAGCTTTGCCAGATAGGCAGGGCATTGCTTTTTGTGATGCTCAGGTTGCTTGCAATGATAGCACTTTCCTTTAATTTTTTCACACCAGCCGCACCTTCGGGTGCCAAGACCTTTTGAGCCTTCTTCTTTTCTTACCGCATTTTGACTTAGAAATTGAAGGTTTCTCAACATTCAGTGCCACAACTAGAGCTTGTTGTTTAATAATAGATTCTGCCTCTTGCAGCTCATTCAATAATTTCGCTAGTGACAAATCCATTTTGTTCATGTTATAGTTCAAGAAAAATTGTTAAAAACTGTCAGGCATAGTCTGTAGGACCATCTCAACTTTAGATTCCTTATCAATCACAGCTCCAAGGATCTCCAGTTCATTTACAAGACTCATCATCTTCAGAACATGGTCCCTGACCAATGATCCTTCAGCCATCTTGGTGTTCAAAAGGGCTTTCATGGCAGTCTAATTAGCCACACAATTTTTCTTACCGAACATCTCTTTGAGAATTTCGAGCATGTCGTAAGCAGACCCCATAAACTGATGCTGATGTTGCAAAACATTCTCCATAGAGGCAAGAATGTAACATCGCGCCATCTCATCAGCCTTGACCCATTTGTCATAGGCCTTAACCTGATCATCAGTATCATTTTCAGGTTTTTCTGGGCACTCATCAGTGATTACAAATTTGTAACCTTCAGCAGTTAGGACAATATCAAGGTTTCTTTTCCAGTCAACATAATTCGGTCCTTCTAACTTGTTTTGGTTCAAAATTAAGGTAAGTGGGTTGAATGAAGACATGGTTAATCTGAGAGATATTCACATTAAATAGATCATTAGTTATGTATTTAGAATAATTAAATTAAAAAATAGCACATTACACACACACACACACACACACACACACATATATATATATATATATATTGTAACGACCCGACTTGTTATTTTAAGAATTTATGCCCCGTTCGGTGACATAAGATCTCTAGCATCTTCGTAATATGTATTATGACTCGCGTGTGTGGTCGATTTTAGTTTTTGGAAGATTCGGAATTTAATTCAAAGAAAAATTCTCATTTTGAATCCTAAATAGAAAGAGTTGAACAGAGAGTTGACTATTGAGAAAACGACCTCGAAATGGAGAGTTGATGATTTCAATATCTTCGTATGATGATTTCGGACTTAGGCGTATGTTCATATTTAGATTTGGAAGTCCGTAGAACAATTCGGCGAAATTAGAAAGTTGACGTGTTATAATTATATTGTTTTATGTGCGGACGAGGTCGATTAATATGATGGATACTAATTGGATATGATAATAAGTGTACGTGGCATATTATAAGATATATGGGGTCTAAGGAAAGTTCTAAGTCCAAGCCAAATTGGAAAATTTCATAATAGACTAAAATTCCAATAGAATGCGCACAAGACCCTACATTTGATTAGAATATATACAAATATATAAGGTTTTATGTGATGAACAACCTATAAAATTAAATATCTTTGAGTCTAATTTCCAACGCTTCAAACCGTTTATCATTTGGACCTTCCTACATAAAGTTATGACCAAATTACCAAAGTTTGGAAAAATGCGATCCTGTGGGAGAGATTATGCGATCACATATCAAATATGAGGTCCGCGTACTTGATATGCGACCTCAAAACAGGTCGCAGAGTGGAACAGAACTACCCAGTTTTGGGCACCGAGTTATGCGATGGTTTTGCTTCCCGCATACCCATTCTGCAACGCATTATGCGATCGCAGACCTTGTTTCGGAGGCTTAATCTTCCTATTTTCATAACCCGACCCCATGTTGATAAATAGGCTTTGGGGTTTATTTTGGGGTGTTTCTTTGAGCATTCTAGAGAGAGGTGAGAGCATTTTAGAGAGATAAGGAGGAAACCCAACCTTCAAAATCTTCATCTAAGAGGTAAGGATTCCATACCCTAGTCTTTAATTTTGATTTTTGGGTAAAGATGGGTGATTAGGAGAATGATTCTTGGATGTGAAAGTATTAGTTATACATGCTTGCAACAATAAGGTTGTGGGAATATTGTTGAATTCAAATAGGTAAAGATTGGGTTGAAAATGGTAGAAATCTTCAAAACTTTAATTTAGGATTTGCAAGGCAATCCGATGTCGGAATTCGATAATTTTTGTATGGTTGAACTCGTATTGGAACGGGTGTTCGGATTTTGTAAGTTTTTCCGAGATTCGAAACATGGGTACCACTGTCGATTTAAAATGAATTTCGGATAGTAATTTTATGTGGAATTAATTCCTACAATTCGTATTGAGTATATTGAATGATTTGTGATTAGATTTGAAGCTTTCAGACACGAATTCACGAGGCGAAGGATTATTGGAATCTTGAATTTGGTTACAAAACGAGGTAAGTATCTTGCCTAACCTTGTGTGGGGGAAATTATCCCTTAGGATTTGAGTCTTCTATGTTGATTGTAGCCCGTGTACGCGAGGTGACGAGTGCGTACTCAGACTTATTTATAGGAGGTTGGACTTTTAGAATTATTAGGTCCTTATATTCCCTGTATAGGAAGTTGTAATTGTTATATCTGAGTTCCTGGTTGCTAGTTTTATTTCTTCCTGCTTAAATTAGATTTTCTTGATTTTAGTTTCCCTTTTGTTGTTTATTTGATCTTAATTGACTTAACTGAATGTTTTACCTCTTCTATCACCATGTTAAAATTTCTCCAAAAAACTGCATATTTGACTAGAATTAGTATTATCTAGCCCTATAAATGTTTAGCGGTAATTGGAATATCTACACGTTGGTGTCAAGCATGCCCGTGAGTTGTATATTGTGACTTATATGATTGTCCCTTAAGGAGCTACTTAGGTTTAGTTTGATAATCATCCATGTTGATGGTATTTCCTTGATGTTTCCTATTACTGGGCATTGGTTCAAGCTGAGTTTTATTCCGTGAAGCTAATTGTTTAAGCGAGATTGGTTATAGCTGTTTCCCTTGCCGGGATGATCGGTTTCTTATTGTTGACTTGAATATTGTGAATAGTTGCTATATATGTTTGTTTTCCCCTCGTTACATTGTTTCACTTGTGCTTGGCATTCCTTTCAGTGGCTATTCGTATGAGTGAGTTTTACCGATCTTGTGATTTAAATTCTTGTATTGATTTTCTCGTCGCACTTTGCATTTCTGTCTTTTGTTTCTTTTGCGCTTGTTGTGGCAATGTACGTTGTTCCTGCCGTATTCTGGTTGTTTTCTCTGTTGACTGCATTGCATATTTAAATTGGGACTACGGACGTATTCCAGGAGCTTTCCCCCTGTACTGCATATTTAAATTGGGACTACGGACATATTTCGGGAGCTTTCTCCATGTACTTCATCTTTAAATTGGGACTACAGACGTATTCCGGGAGATCCCCCAGCACTACATATTTATTTTGGGACTACGGACGTATTCCGGGAGATCCCCCTTGATGTTTTAGACATCAATACCACACAATATTATAAGTTAATTGTGCAGTACCCAATTTTTGAGTGCTGTCTAATAAGAAGAACCTGGTTCTTCTTGGGAGACTACTTACTACTATTTGCGGAATACTAAAGCAGTAAAGTAAAGACACATATATTTTACGTGAAAAACACCTGGCTCAAAAGGTGAAAAAACAACGACCTACTCCTCAGTAAGATTTTCTCAAACACTTCATTAAAAACTCTGAGCCAAACGGACTTATAAAATAAACTCTTTTGTAATCCTAGGACTAACTCTAATCCTCTTTATATCAACTAGCCTCTAGCTAATTTCTACAGACTTCAAGCTAACTCTAACTTGAACAATGTGCACCTATTACAATTGCTTCTATTAAAGTTGAAAAGATACAATGTTAAAACTCTTACTACATCCAACTAGACTCACTGATAAACAGATGGAACTGTTTCTTCTAGTTGAACTGTAGCCTTTGCACAATACTTCCGCTTGCAAATATCTGGGAATTTTTCTTTCAGAACTTGATTCAATTTAGTCTTTGTGCGTCGATCAATTTCAGCAGTAATACTTTGAGTATTTATAGAGTCAGTTGTTAAGTCCATGGTTTATTTATGATCCAACTCTAGTTGAGTAAACGAGTTCAAATATAACTCAACTTCCTTCCTTTATTTATGTCCTAGCTGAATTCAACTGCTGTCATCTTCATCAATTTGCAATCTTTTCATATTAGGAGACATCCTCTTAATTCTTTGATACGCAGCAATCACTGATATCTCCTATGCTTGTACGATTCTTATGCCAACTGCTCCGTTCAGGTGTGTATGCTTTGATTGACCTGGTTCAACTTGTCAATATTTTTCAATCTTCAAAACCCATTCAGTGAAATGGGCCAACAAATTTCCCATTTTGATGATGACAAACTCTGTGCTTTTATCCTGTACACACTTCAAACACTTTGTATAGTTTTAAGCATTAATCATTGAGAACCAGGTTCAATAGGTTATAAATATCACATTGAATATTTTGAAACACACAACACATCTTCCCCCTTTTGGCATCATCAAAAAGTTGCAAAATGATACTTACCAGATTTTTAATTCTTACTCATGGCCAATTTAGGCAACTGCAAGTGCAAACATGATTAATCAACCCAAGAAACTAATAATGTAAGCTAAATAAGAAATTGAGAAAATTTTCAAAACACAAGCTTTCAGTGATTAACAGTGATGATCAGCACCAAAACAGATTAAAATCAAAACAGCCAAACAATGAAAAAAACAGAATAAAACTGAAACAAAAACTAGACACTGTCCCGAACTGGGCACTTGATTGGTTTGAAGGGGGTAGCACTGGACATTCCTAAGGATGGGAGGGTGCAGATGAGGCTGGGTTTTTGATTTGTAGAAGGGACAACATTTTGTGTAAAACACCTTCATTTTTCTCCTTCTCCTTTGCTAACTCAACTTTGAGAGCATCACGCTCAGCTTCCATCTCAACTAAGCGAGACTCCAATCGAAGGAGCTCCATATCCTTTAACTCTCTTTTGCTGCACCAGAGTACGGACCTTGCTGTTGACTGGTTGCTTCCAAGATGAACCAGGTTCATCTGCCAGGGCATTGACAATATAATCACAAGACAACAGAGTGTCCTTCCCAAAGAAATCCTTAGCAGTAGCCATCTCAACCTTCTTTGTAGGAACTCCAAAATGAGCAAGAACTGCAGTCAGAATAAATCCATAAGGGATCGCATGGGCTTTGGTGCCATTCACCATTCTGTCCAAGAGTTGGATGATAAAAGCTGGCCAATTGATCTGCTTGCCTCTGTATAGACACTCCATGAGCGTTAAATCCATGTAGTTAGCAATGTGTCTTTTTTCTTGTCTGCGCAGTAGAAATTTGATCACAAATTCAAAGAACAGCTTGTGCTCAGGCTTCATCTCACTCTTGTACAAATCCCTGTGTTCAAGCTCCTTCTCATTGTCGCAGAAGAATCTGGTGATATTGAGAGCTGAGGNTGTAGTCTTCATAACCCTCAGCTGGAATGTCTAGAATGACTCCCAGTTCTTGAGCATCAGAGGAGACTTCAACTCCCTTGACCAATGAGGTGACCCTGCCTCCAATGACTATGTCATTCCCCATGAACTCCACAACTTCATTTCTGACCAGCCTGCCTTCCATGAGAAGGACCATGTCCTTCCAGCCCTGTGCTGCCAGAATATCCAGTAAATACCTCATTCCAGGCTCCTCCAAATCCTTCAACAACTTTCCCTTCAAGATCGTTCTCTTGCCAAACATGGCAACTCTATCAGTAGACACTTCTCCAACCTCCTTCTCTTCCTCTCCACTCCATTCTGGATCATCATCCCTCTCAACAATCTGTACTTTCTTCACCTTCTCTATCTTAGACCTTGTCCTAGAAGTTGTACTCCCAGTGGTGATGGACACAGTAGCTGACTTCTTTGAAGAAGTCTTAGCCTTTTTGGGCTTGGGTGTCTTGATAACCACTGGAGCAGCCTCCTCTTCTTGTTGGACCAGGTCCAACAAATCTTCATCGTCAACAATAGCTTCAACAGACTCCCCTACTTTTGCTTTCCCCTTCTCTGCCTTCTTTCTTTTGCTCTCTTGCAGAGCTTTTTCCAAATTCTCCTCCTCTTCTCGTATAGTATTTCTTGTTGCACGTACCCTAGGAACAGGTACACCAACAGAATCAACAGTCTTCCTTTTCTTTGAAGGAACTGAGGCTTTAGACTTTTTGGACTTTGGAGTCCTTCTCTTCTTGGGGTTGTATGAGTCCCCCCAGCTTCTTCAGACTTTCAGCCAAAGTTTCTTCCCCAGAAGAAACATGTTCATCTATTTCCTTCATTAACTTCTCCAACCCAGCAGCAGCTTCCTCAACTTCAATAGTTCCCCTAAAACCATGACATGTTCTTCTAGATTTTCAAGAATGGGGCCACAAATTGCAAGTGTGGTACCATCCTCCCCAGATCCCCTCACATCTACTTCTCCCTCGTTCTCAAGATTTTTCTCTTTCCCAAATTTTCTTTGCCTTCTTGTCACTTTCACATCCACCACAGACCTCACCAACACAAATCGATTTTCAGCAGAATTGAAATCAGAGGTAACTTCAGTATTACCTTTCTCAACACTGGATGAACCAGGTGCTTCGTCTTCATTGGCTGATTTGAATGAATCGTTAGATGATTCTGGTTTGGAGCCTTCCTTAGCATGTAACAATTCTTCCAAGAATTTTACTCTTGAACCAGAAGCCACATATTTGCGTGCAAGAACCTTAACACGACGGGTTTTGGGGGTTGGGTAGGGTTTGGTGTGGGTTTAGGGATTTTAGAGTGTTCTGGGGTTGATGATTTTTCAGGAGACTCGGAACTATAAACTGAGGGAGAGTTTGAGTCGGATTCATAGTTTCCCCATCATAATCTCTGGTTTGTGATGAGTCAAAAGAAGATGGTGGATGAGACAACATGATTTTGATTTTGATAGAGAGAGAAGAAAATAAAATGCAGTAGGGATTTGGAGTTGAGTAAGTTGAACAAGGTTCAACTGTTGCTTTATGCACAATGGATAATGATGGCATATTTATAACTTGTGGCTTGGGAGATTACAACGGAAGTGTATTAGCCCAAGTAGGATACTAATCGATTAAGGACTGTCAGCGATTGGAATTGATTAGACATTTGCTTTCCCCCTAAAACTAGGCTAATTAATTGAGACGGGTCTTCTTGGAACTGGTTCATTATTTGGGTAAGTACGAGAATATGAATTTGAACCATAAATGGATAGAGTCCTGCTCATGTATGGATGTACTTGAATTAATACATGCATGGAGATGAGAACGTACCTTGTCAGTCATGTAAACAAGCATGGATGAACCAGGTTCATCCTGTTAAAAATCTTTATTTTGCCTCAATTCACAAAGATAGAGAAACATCATTAGCAACTAGGGAATCATATTAATACATGGCAGAAGAGTATGACAATGAAGACATAGTACTGAGCAATGATTAATCTGATTAAGTACTTAATTAAAATATTCTAGCCAAAGAAAACTTCCCTTTTTTTTTTTTTTTTTTTTTTTCAATTTTTGTTTTTCAATTAGGTGATCTTAATCATCCCTAATTCAAGCCTATTTCTCTCATAATGCTCCCTACTCAATGCTTTGGTAAATATATCAGCAATTTGACGATCAGTAGCACATAATTCGATTGAGACCATTCCCTTTTCATAGTTATCCCTCAGGAAATGGTGCCTAACATCTATGTGCTTAGTTCTCTTGTGATGAACCGGGTTCTTAGTCATACTAATTGCACTAGTGTTATCACAGTAAATAGGATTGCATCCCATATCTATACCACAATCCAGGAGTTATTGCTTGATCCATAGCAACTGGGCACAACAAGAGGCTGCAACCACATATTAAACCTCAGCAGTAGACAAAGCTACTGAATTTTGTTTCTTGGTGGCCCAAGAGACAAGGCAGGAGCCCAAAAAGTGAGCCATGCATGAAGTACTTTCCTGTCTACCAGGAAACCTGCATAATCAACATCAACATATCCTACAAGGTCAAAATTACTACTTTTAGGATACCAAAGGCACATATCAGTGGTGCCCTTTAGATATCTTAAATTATTTTTACTGCAGTGAGGTGGGACTCCTTTGGATTGCTTGAAACCTAGCACATAGTCCCACAATAAACACAATATCAGGTCTACTTGCAGTAAGATAGAGTAGAGACCCAATCATCCCTTTGTATGTCTTCTGATCAACGGATGAACTAGGTTCATCCACATCCAATTTTGTAGCTGTGTCTATTGGGGTATGTATCTCCTTTGAATCCTCCATTTTAAATTTCTTGAGGAGTTCTTTCACATACTTCTGTTGATGTATCATTGTGCCATGTGGAGTTTGTTTGATTTGCAAACCTAAGAAGAAGGTTAGCTCACCCATCATACTCATTTCAAACTCACTCCCCTAGTAAATTCCTTGCTAAGCTTTTCAGTAGTTTCCCCAAATATGATATCATCAACATATATTTGCAAAATCAGAAGATCTTTTCCCTTTTCCTTTAGGAACAAGGTACTTTCTATATTGCCTCGTTTGTACCCATGTTCCAGCAGGAATTTTGACAATCTCTCGTACCAAGCTCTAGGCTCTTGCTTGAGACCATAGAGAGACTTGTCAAGTTTATATACATGATCAGGTGACTCTTTGCTTTCAAAGTTAGGAGGCTGTTTTAAATATACATCTTCCTTCAAATAGCCATTAAGAAAGGCACTCTTTACATCCATCTGATGAAGAGTGAATTCCATGTGTGCAACAAATGCTATAAGAAGTCTGATTGCCTCCAATCTTGCCACAGGAGCAAAGGTCTCACCATAGTCAATTCCCTCTTCTTGGTTGTATCCTTGAACAACAAGTCTAGCCTCATTTCTTGTAACAGTTCCATCCTCATCGAGCTTGTTCCTGAAGACCCACTTGGTGCCAATTACTGATCTGTCTAGTGGCCTGGGTACCAAGTGCCATACTTGACTCCTATCAAATTGATTCAGCTCTTCTTGCATGGCTGTTACCCAATCATCATCTTGCAGGGCTTCAGCAATATTCTTTGGTTCAATCAAGGATAGAAATGCATCAAAACACACACAGATTTTTCAAGGAGGATCTAGTTTTGATTCCAGATCTCAAGTCTGTTATGATGTTCTCAAGAGGGTGAGAACTCTGATATTTGTGTGGTTTGAGTACTAGTTGTTCACTTCTGGATTGTTCTATGTTGTCTTGTAGTTGTGGAACAAGATCAGGGTCAGTATTTTCATGTAGAATTCCCCCTGTCTAGTTGCGTGGGATTGTTGAACCTGGTCCATCACCTGTTCCATCTGCCATAGGTGCTTCAATGTGGTCATTGCTCCTCACCAGTCCAAGCTCCTCATCTTCTGGTTCATGTCTCTCAGATAAAGTGTTAGTTTCATCAAAGACAACATGTACACTTTCTTCTACACACATAGTTCTTTTATTGTATATTTTATAAGCTTTGCTATATGTTGAATATCCCAAGAACACTCCCTCATCACTTCTGGGATCAAATTTTCCTAGAGAATCTTTGCCATTATTATACACATAACACTTGCATCCAAAAGCCCTAAGATGGGATATGTTGGTCTTTCTCTCTTTAAGTAATTCATAGGGAGTTTTCTCTACCAGAGGTTTGGTCATGCATCTATTAATAATGTAGCATGCAGTGTTAATTGATTTTGCCCATAAGCTGTGAGGTAGTTTGCTTGATAGCATAAGCATGGTTCTTTCCATGTCTTCAAGAGTTCTGTTTTTCCTTTCAACAACCCCATTTTGCTGTGGGGTTCTAGGAGCAGAAAAATTGTGATTGACACCATGTTAATCACAGAACTCAGCAAACTTGGTATTCTCAAACTCAGTACCATGGTCAGATCTTATTGATTCCAGTTGATGTCCCAATTGATTTTGAGCTTTCTTAACAAATGAGGTGAACATATCAAATGCTTAATCCTTAGATGACAGGAATAAGGTCCAAGTGAACCTTGAAAAATCATCAACTAGCACAATCACATAGCTCTTACCACCTCTACTTAAAGTTCACATAGGACCGCATAGATCCATATGAACCAGTTCCAACATCCTGGTGGTACTGACCATTTTCTTACTTTTGAAGGAGGACCTTACCTGCTTCCCCCTGGCACATGCCTCACAAAATTTGTCTTTCTTGAACTGAATGTTAGGAAGTCCTACCACTAAGTCCTTAGAGACTAGTTTGTTAAGCTGAGTTAGACTTGCATGACTAAGTAGTTTGTGCCACAGGAGGGGATCACTGATGCGTGGCTAGAATTCATGGTTTAACATGTTATATGCTTTACATTTTATGTGTGTTAATGATAAAAATACACTTTGTATGTGCATAATGGAGTTTATTTCATGTGTAGGTGCATTGGAGATGGAAACCGAGCTAAATGGATGCAAATACATCAAAAATGCGCTTAAGAGTCGAAAAGGAAACACCCGGGCATTAGCCGGGCATTTGGCCCCTAAAGCCAGGCTGTCCCTGGCGTTAGTGGGGAGTTTGGACCCTAAAGCCAGGCTGACCCTGGCGTTGGGGGGCGTTTGGGCCCTAACGCCAGGCTTTCTCTGGCTTTAAGGGGGCGTTTGAGCCCAAACGTCTGGGTCCCGATGTCCAGTCAATTCCGAGTTTTTTAGAGTTTAAGTGTCTCGGTTGGAATAGAAGTATCCTACACGTTTAGGGTTTGTCCTAAACATATAAATAGACCCCAAAACACAACTTGAAGAAGAGGATTTCGAGAGAGGAAGCCATTGAAGTGAAGAAAAACCTGTGGATTATTACTCAGTGAAGCAAACATTGGTTTTTATAGCTTTTATTCATTATTTTGTAGTTCAATTATGCAAGTTATGTTAGAATTGATTCTTATGAATATGAGTAGATAAGTTTATTAATCTAGGGTTTTGGTAGAACCCATTGGGGGATAAACTTATTGTGATATTAATATAGTTTT
>ML416390.1:0-12452 GCA_005239525.1 Nicotiana knightiana | reverse complement strand
ATCACACTGCTTTGAAAGCTCCGAAAAGTATTTTGAGCTGAGTCCCGTAAGTTGAGATAAACTACCCAGGTGGCTTGTGAGGGTGACTGAGTCAGGCCGAGAGCCGAGTATGTGTGGATAGCTATGGCTCGGGCTGCACGCCGCAACAATATATATGTTATATATTACATATGGTCTGGGCTGCACTCCATAGTAATATAGATTATATATATATGGATCGGGCTGCACGTCGCAGCAATATATGTTATATATGGATCGGGATGCACGCCGCAACCATATACATATTGGATCGAGCTGCACGCCACTACAAATATAGCGCTTTGGCTGAAGGAGCCCCTCCAGGACTCTATACAACCCTAGTGAGCGTAGACGACTATTATATGGATCGGGCTGCACGCCGCAGCATATGTTATATATGGATTGGGCTTCATGCAGCAACATTATAAATATATGTATATATATATATATATATAAGTAGCAGCACTTGTGTGTGTTCCTGGTACTTGCTGAGTACGAGTGTTAAGTGAGAGCATGAGATACTGATAGTAGAGTTACGAGTGACTGAGAGGCTTTATTGCGAGTGATACTGTTCCCGAGGGGCTTATATTTTATGAAAATTTTGTTTACACTCTTCTTTACACCGAGCCTCTGATAACAAATGTTGGATAATTTTTTTATACGAGACTTTTAAATAGAAACCAGAGTTTTATGAAATATTCAGAATTGTAGAATTCCATCCTTGATTTATTCATTTCCACTGTTATTCATTATATGGATTTACATGTTTTAAATGGCTCTTCCCTGCACTCATGTTTTTAGTTACATTGATTACTTACTGAGTTGGCGTACTCACGTTACTCCCTGCACCTCTGTGTGTAGATCTAGGTACCGGACTATCCCACTAGTTGATTTTCGGACGAGCTTGGAGTTGTTCGAGGATTGAGGTAGATGCTCAGCGTCCCCAGCTCACCTTCTTTCCTTCCCTCAGATTATAGTTTCTTTTGGCCTTTTGTACCTCAGACTTTTGTTGTCGCAAGTCACTGTTGTATATTATAATCTCAGTCTTAGATGCTCATGACAGTTGACTCCAGGTTTTAGGGAAGTGTGCATTTGTTTCATCTCATTCTGCTATTTTAAAATTTGCTAAAATTTTGGGAAAAATTATGATATTTATATTGATAGTCTGAAATGGTTGGCTAGCGTAGTTCCATGATAGGCGCCATCACGGCCGGTTAGGATTTGGGGTCTTGACAAGTTTGTATCGGAGCCAGGTTCACATATGACTCAACGGTCATGAGCAGGTTTAGTAGAGTCTTGCGGATCGGTATGGAGACGTCTGTACTTATAGTCGAGAGGTTGCGGAACCCTTAGGAACAATCTCATTTTGCTTGAATTCTGTCGTGCCATTTTGTTGATTATGGAAATCTAAACTTCTGTTGTTTCCTTCTCTCACATATGGTGAGGGCTAACGCTACCGATCAGGATGATCAGCCACCAGCTTGACCAGCGAGAGGTCGAGCCGCAATTGGGGCCGTGGTAGAGGTAGGGGTCTAGCCCGTGCAGCAGCTAGGGAAGTGCCAATTGATCCCCCCGTTGTTCAGGGTCAGATTCCCGCCACTGATACTCCAGCGGGGCAGGCTCAGGCACCGGAAGTGCCTATTGTTATTCCAGGTCTTCAGGATACCTTGGCCCAGATCTTGACGGTGTGTACAAACCTGGCTCACGCAGTTGCCACTACTTCTCAGGCCGGGGGAGGAAGTCAGACTCCAGTTGCCCGGACACCAGAGTAGGGTACTCAGGACCAGCAGACACCGGGGCGGTTCCAGCCTAGCTGGTTGCTCCAGTTCAGGACTTCGTGGTTCCGGCTATGCCAGAGGACGAGCAACATAGAATGGGGATATTTAGTAGACTACAGCCTCCGACATTTAGTGGTGCTGAGGGAGAAGATGCCCAGGGTTTTCTCGATAAGTGTTAGAGGATGTTGCATACTGCGGGGATTTTGGAGACCAGTGGGGTCTCATTTGCTACATTTCAGTTTTCTGATGCTGCTTTCACTTGGTGGGAGTCTTTTGAGAGGCGTAGGTCTGTTGGTTCAGCACCACTCACCTGGAAGCAGTTCTTTACTATCATTTTGGAGAAGTATGTACCCCAGTCACACAGGGACGAGCATCGCAAGCATTTTGAGCAGCTACGTTAGGGGGAGTCATCAGTGATGCAGTATAGGATGCGATTTTCGGAGTTGGCTCGTCATGCCACCGAGTTGGTCCCTACTGATAGGGAGAGAATTAGGAGGTTTATAGATGTCCTTACTTATCAGCTCCGCCTTTTCATGACCCGGGAGAGAGTCTCAGATGCTACATTCGAGCAGGTTGTTGATATTGCTCAAGATGTTGAGTCGGTTCGCCTCCAGGAGAGGGTAGAGAGGGAGGCCAAGAGGCCTCATGGATCAGGTGGTTCTAGTGGTGCTCCTTCTAGGGGGCAGTTTCAGCATGGCAGGGGCCGTTCATTCAGGCCTCCTCGGTCAGGCCGGCCAGCCTATACTGGTGCATCTTCGGGGCCTGGTCCCCGCGGTTTTCAGCCAGGCCATTCTTCATTCGGTGCCCTTCCAGTCCAGAGTGCAGCTAGGGCACCATCAGTTCAGGGGTCTTCTATCCTCAATATTTCGAGATTCCAGGTATGTTTCTAGACCCGTTCGAGGATGAACGTTTGTTTAAGAGGGGGTGGATGTAACGACCTGGCCGGTCATTTCGTGAGATTAGCCTTGTTTCCCCCATTTTTGCTTTATCATATATTTCTTCACAAGTTTATTTTGTGTTGGGTCGGATGGTTCGGGTTCGGAATGGTTGTGGTGAGAATTGAGACACTTAGTCTCTTAAATTAGCTTAATAGTTGAAACAGTCATCTGGGAGTTGACGTATTGTTAAACGACCTCGGAATGCGGATTTTATGGCTCTGATATCTTCATTAGGTGATTTTGGACGTAGGATTGTGTTCGGAATGAAGTTTCGATGTCCGGTATAGAATTAGGCTTGAATTGACGAAAGTTAGTTTTTGCCCGGTCAGTAATGAAAAATAGGCTATCGGGGTCGGAATGGAATTCCGGAAGTTGGAGTAGGTTCGTAATGTTATTTTGGATATGTATGCAAAATTTCTGGTCAATCGGATGTGTTTTGGTTGGTTTCGGCATCATTGGCGAAATTTAGAAGTTTCAAAGTTCATACGCTTGAATTTGATGTAATTTTGGTGGTTTTCGTGTTGTTTTTGATATTTCGAAGGCTCAACTAAGTTTGAATGATGTTATGGGGTGTATTTCGGATGCTCAAACGGGCACTTTTTGGCCTTAAGAAGTCTGCTGTTTTCTGGTGTTTTAGCAGCATTGAATTCTTCAATGCGACCGCGTGGACTCATCCGCCATCGCGTAGAGTAAAAGAGTGGGGCAGGCATTTTGTTCTATGCGATCGAATGTGTTGGTATGCGATCGCATAGAGTGGGATGGTCTATGTATCACGAATGTATCCCTGGGTATGCGATCGTACTGAACGGGGCGTAAGTGCTACGCAGAATGTTTTTAAGCCCACTATTGCGAAATTTTTCATCACTTTTCTCCATTGTTAAACGAGTTGAGAGCCATTTGAGATGGTTTGAAGAATAAATCAAAGGGGCTCAGTAGGAGGTAAGGTTCCAACTTCATAACTCATTTCTATATCGTTTTCTAAGCAATTTAACTGGAAAATTGTTGAAATTAAACCCAAATTTGGGGAAGACAAGTGCATGGAATTTGGAATTTTCTTTTGCGGATTTGAGTGGGAAATTGTGGTCCGATTTTAGTGTTCTTGGTATGTATAGAATCGTGGGAGGACGAGAATTCTAGTGATGTAAATTTTATCAAATTTCGAGACGTGGGCCCGGGGCTCGGGTTTGGCGGAATTTCGAGAATTGTGTTAAAATTTGTATCTTTCGATTGGGTTTTGTTCCGTTAGCGTATATTGATGATGCTAATCCAGTTTTGGTTAGATTCGGAGCATTTGGGAGCCAATTCGAGGGGCAAGCGCATCGCGGAGTAGCTTTTGGGCTATTTTGAGGTAAGTAACAATTATAACTCTAAACCTGAGGGTATGAAACCCCGTTATTTGATATTGTGTTGATAAATGAGGTGACGCACATGCTAGGTGACGAGCGTGGGGGCGTGCACCAATAGGGATAGTGACTTGGTCTGTCCCATAGCAACTATTAAGCCGCGTATTCGATTTGAAACCTTACGACATCCTGTCTTTCAGAAGTTTATACTTGTTATGGGCTGTGAGCATGTTGGGGCCTTGTGTCGATCTGTTTAGGCCCTCAGGGGGTACTTTTACAGTATTATGCCACTATCCTGTTAGAACAATTGTGAACTCAGTCATGTTTCCTACTTGTTGTTATTTTCACTGTTATCACACTGCTTTGAAAACTCTGAAAAGTATTTTGGGTTGAGTCCCGCAAGTTGAGATAAACTTCCCAAGTAGCTTGTGTTGGTGACAGTGTTGGGCCGAGAGCCGAGTATGTGAGGATAGTTATGGATCGGGCTGCACGCCGCATCAATATATATGTTATATATTACATATGGGTCGGGCTGCATGCCGCAACAATATATGTTATATATGGATCAAGCTACACGCTGCAGCAATATATGTTATATATGGATCGGGCTGCACGCCGCAGCAATATACATATTGGATCGGGTTGCACGTCGCAACAGATATATCATTTGGGCTGAAGTAGCCTCTGCAGGAGTCTGTTCATCCCCAGTAAGCTCAGTCGACTATTATATGGATCGGGCTGCACGCCGCAGCGTACATTATATATGGATCGGTCTTCACGTCACAACAGTATAAATATATATATAGTAGTGGAGCGCGCTGCCTGCCGCAGCATTTGTGTGTGTTCCTGGTACTTACAAAGTACGAGTGTTAAGTAAGAGCATGAGATAGTGATAGTGGAGTTACGAGTGACTGAGAGGCTTGCCCGAGAGGCTTTATTGCGAGTGATACTGTGCCCGAGGGGCTTATATTTTATGAAAATGCTGTTTACACTCTTCTTTACACTGAGCCTCTGATAACAAATGTTGGATAAATGTTTTCTACGAGACTTTTAAATGGAAACCGGAGTTTTATGAAGTATTCAGAATTGTAGAGTTCTCGCCTTGATTTATTCATTTTCACTGTTATTCGTTATATGGATTTACATGATTTAAATGGCTCGTCACTACACTCAAGTTTTTAGTTACATTGATTACTTATTGAGTTGGCGTACTCACATTATTCCCTGCACCTCTGTGTGCAGGTCCAAGTACCAGACCATCCCACTAGTTTATTTCTGCACGAGCTTGGAGTTGTTCGAGGATTGAGGTATCTGCTTAGCGTCCTTAGCTCACCTCATTTCCTTCCCTCAGATTATAGTTTCTTTTGGCCTTTTTTACCTCAGACTTTTGTTGTAGCAAGTCACAGTTGTACATTATATTCTCAATCTTAGATGCTCATGACAGTTGACTCCAGGTTTTGGGAAGTGTGTATTTGTTTCATCTCATTATGCTATTTTAAAATCTGCTAAAATTTTGGGAAAAATTATGATATTTATATTGATAGTCTGAAATGGTTGGCTAGCCTAGTTCCATGATAGGGTCCATCACGGCCGGTTAAGATTTGGGGTCGTGACAGGTTCGTTATCTACTTGTGGTTCCCCTTTTCAAAGTTGTTCTGCTAGGACATCATCTTCTAGACCTAGGGCTCGTTTGACCCCTAGATCTTCTTCTAGAAATAAGGACTTGAATGTACCTGTTCGTGAGCCTACAGTTACTGAGATTGTTCCTCTAGAATTTTCTTTTGTATCAGATCGTGAGACCTTGAGGAATCCAGTTTCTTCTATAGCTTCCCTTAGCCCTGCTGAACTCTACCGAAGTTTAATCACTCCTAGTCTTCTTTCCTTAGTTCGACGAGAATATTATTGGAGACCTCATTTCCCAGTTTTATTCCTTGGTGCCAAAAAAAGAATCACCTCTAACCATGTTGGTTTTTCTTTCATTTAGACCTACCCTTTCATTTTAGGATTTAGGCCTCCCATTGATCTAGTGATCATCGAGTTTTGTCGCTATTTTAATATTTGCCTTGGCCAAATTTGTCCCGTCGTGTGGAGGGAAATGGTTTGCCTTCGCTATTTGTCAAATTTGGTTTCCGTTCCTTTTATCTTTCGTCACTTACTTCATCTTTACTCCCCCAAGTTATTTCTTGAAGGGGCCTTTTCACTCGTAACTAGAAGATAAAGGGTGTTAGTTAGCCCCGAGGATAACGGAGACCATGGATGGTACGCGCGTTTTATTGCCACACCTACTAGTGGGTTAATGGGTGAAGAAAACATGCCTTTTCCAGAAAAAATGGAACTTTGCACGTACGTTTTTTTTTTTTGATGTCTTGAATTTCTTCATGTAACCAGATATCCATTTTTTCAGCAACCATGAAAGTCTTTGAAGAAATTCCCGGCTTCCATGCTTGGATAGAAAAGATGTTGACTGCTCCTTCTATGGACAAAAGATCATGAAAATTTCTATCACAAAAATTCGGTTGGAAAGTGAAGACGCACAGTACTCTTCACCCTCGTAGTTCTTCTCCTTCTTTTACTTGTTCATATGTAAATTTTCCATCATCCCTTTTTTATTAGTCCTACGTCTGCTTCATCCACCAGACTTTCTCTAAGTCTTGCTCAAGAACGGATTTTGAGTGCTTCTTCATCCAAGAGGAAAACTGATGAAGCTCGTGGGTCTGATGATGGAGATGAGGTAGAAAAATGTTCCTTGGTGAGAAAACCGCATGTCAGGAGATGCGGGTTTCTGATGATGAAATCCCTATCTCTCATGATCATTCATCGAGTTCAATTACCTTCAGACTTATTGATGAGCTAGAGAATACTCCTTTAAAAATTTCTAATGTAGACGATGGTAACACATCTAATCCCCTATCAAGTCCTGTTGATAGGTTGTTCACCCATGGCTTTGAGGGTGAAGAAGGCCTTAGGCCTTTTTCTGAAGAATTACCTCTCGCTCCCTTCTCATCTACTGTTAACCCCTAATGTCTTTACCTGATGTTACTCTAGTTGTTGGTCCTGGTGTTGCTTCTCATGTAGAAGCTAAGCCTTCTAGCAGCAGCTGGGAAATGAGAAAAGTTGTAACTGAGGTCGCTGAGGGCAGAAATATATTGAGGAATTCTGGACAAGCTGCTGTGTGGCTGAAGCCATTGTTAGGACCCATGGATAAGAAGAAGTTGGAAGGTCACATATCCTTGATCTTAATGAATGACATTTTTCATTCTTCTCTTAAAGTTTAAGTTTACTTCTTTCCTTCCTTTTCCTTATTCATAATTCTCCTTCCTCTATATTTTTTGTAGATTAATTTTATAGGCACTAAGCTTATGAAAAGGGTCTCTCAGACTGACCAACAAGTAATTTAATTGCATACCGAGGCTAACAACTAGAAAGAACAATTTGAAGGTCTTCAATTAGAAAATGACGTTCTTGCAGAAGAGACCACAACTTTGGACAACCAATGAGAATGGTTTTCATGAGTTAGCGAATAAAAGAGCTTCTTCCTGTCAAGTCGGGAAGGATAAGGATACACTGGAGTCATCTTTTGCTGAACAACTTTCCGAGGCTACTGAAGAGATAAGGGAGTTGAAAGAACTCCTTAATAAAAAAGAGGTTTACATGGGTGAATTTGTTCAAATGCTTACCCAAGCTCAGGAAGATCTCTGCATCTCTACAGATAAAATTCAGTTATTGGAAAGTTATCTTGCTCCTCTGAATACAATTTATGAAGCCTCGAAAGCAGAAAAAGAAGAGCTGAGAACCGAAACTGATCAGTGGGAGAAGGATTACGAGAACCTGTGGATAAGTTATCGCTGGATGTTAGCTAGGCTTTTGTAAATACTCGCCTCGAGTCTTTAACTTAATCCATCCAGGAAAGTTTTGACCATAAGGTTCTATGGGTGATGGAGATAGACTTGTTCCTAGCGGAGCTTATCTTCAAGCCTCTTCTTCCCAAGTTGATCCTTATTCTCCCGTTGATGATGCTACTTAGCTCTTCCCCTTTTTCGCTCTTTTATTCGTTTTTGCTTGGAACTCCCATATGTTGCTTTTTCCTTATTTTAACAACTTTTTGGAAGGTTTGTTTTTTCTCCCCCTGTATTTTTGGGGTTGGTTGACAGATATTCCACCCTTATGCTTTAGGATTAATATATAAAAATGTCTTCATTTCTTTTGCCACATATTATGTTTTTTCCCTTTTAATATTTGAGCTTTCTATCGCACTTAAAAATGCTTTAATAGACCGTGACTTTGATAGACACAGGTTTTTTTATAAACGATGGCCCTTTCATATTAACGACAATGATGAATATTACGTCTCATGTTTTATGTTTTGAACTTTCAAATAAATTTCGTACATCATTTTCAAAATTGTTCATACAACACATTCATAACTACTTTCATTGTAGCAGGATCACAAATTCGGGTCTATTATCGCGTGAGTAATTCTACGGCCTTAACCTAAAAACTCGTGGGAATATCTTGCATGCTTTTCATGAGTTCAAACTCCTTTGAAAAGTTTTCATGGTTTCTTCAAGGTTTTGATTCAGGCTGAACTATGCCTTTGGTTCATTTTCCTTCCTTCTATATGCATGGCCCCCCCAGTATTTGAGCTTTGCAGTATGAAATCTCGAACACTAGATCACTCTTTTCTTTTTGTCCATTCCCTGAAAAGGAAAGTACGAACGGGACTCGGAGATAATTACTTAGATGAGGACTGTATAACCATTTTCCCATCGGAAAAGATGCAACCTAGACCAGGAATAATTCAGTATTCCGCATGTCTTTCGCGTTTAATATCATCATCCGCTACGGGCTGCCTTTTTCCATATCATCTAAAATGGTTAATAATATTCAAAAGAAGAAAATAAAATCGAACTTGCGTGTTACCTGACCATGTGTAGTTTCCTCATCTAGAATTAATAATTGTAGAAATGGATCGCAATCCAGTTCGACGATAGCACCTTGCCATCTATGGTTTCCAACTCGTACGATCTTTTTACAGCGATGCCTCGAACCCTATATGGCCCTTCCCAATTTGGGCTCGATTTTTCTACATTGGCCGCCTTTATTGACCGGAACACCTTTTTTAGGATGACGTCCCCAATCTTGAAGTACCTCAAATTAGCTCTCCTATTGTAATATCGTTCAATCGTCTATTTTTTAGCCGTCATTCGAATTAACGGTTCTTCTCTCCTTTCTTCTAATAAATCCAAATTTACCCACAAATCTTATTTATTTGCCTTTTTAGTGGCATGTGTCTACCTCATACCTGGTTCACCTATCTCCACCGAAATTAAAGCTTATGCACTATATATAAGTGAAAATGGAGTCTCACTCGTACTAGTTTTTGTTGTTGTTCAATAAGCTCATAGCACCCCTGGTAATACTCTGCTATTTGCCTTTTGATTCTTCTAATATCTTCTTTAAGTTATTGATAATAATTTTATTTGTCAATTCAGCTTGTCCGTCGTCCGCAAGGCGGTAAGGTGCGGATGTAATTCACTTGATCTTCCAACCTTGAAAGAATTCTGTGATTTTTGTGCCTATGACCTGTTGGCCATTGTCACGACCCCAAATCTAAGCTAGTCGTGATGGCGCCTATCGTGGAACTAGGCCATCCAGAACTACACTCAAATCATAATAAGTTTCCATTTACATCTTTACTAAACTGATAACCCATAAATGTTTCCTTTAAACATTTGAAAAACAGTTAAAGCTATACCGAATATTAAATACAACCCTCGAAATCCCGGAGTCACTGGTCATGAGAATCTACATAAAATATACAACTCAAAGGAAAATAAATTCTACAATAGTAAGCAGGAGAGAAAGCAGGACTGCAGACGGGTGCAACTACCTCGCAAACCTCCGAAAAATCTTTGGAACAGATACACAGCTCACCCTACCCTAACACCTGGATTTGCACACAAGATGCAGGGAGTAATGTGAGTACGTCAACTCAGTAGTAATGAAAATAAATCAGGTCTGAGCAGCAAGANCTTTCTTTCCAACAATGTATACGTTAAATCATCACGCTTAAAAGCCAATTTCAGTAAAAATCATTTGGAAATATACTTGCCAATAGTTTCAACATAACTTTCAAGAAGTTTAGTGTAAAAATGCTGAAAATCATAAAAAGGCCCCTCGGGCAAAACATATTTCATCAGTTCAGAGTGAAAGTGGTAAAATCATAAGTAGCCCCTCAGGAAAAAACATGTATCATAATCAGCCCCTCGGGCATGCCTCACAGTCACTCATAATCAGCCCCTCAGGTATACCTCACATTCACTCATAATCAGCCCCTCTGGCATACCTCACAGTCACTCACACCTCCCAATCACTCGTCACTCGACACTCGGCACTCACACTCAGTAGGTACTTGCGCTCACTGGGGTTGTGTATAGACTTCGTAGGGGCTACTTCAGCCCAAGCGCTAATATCAAGCCACCTCGTGGCATATCCTCACAAATCAGGCCCTCGACCTCACTCAGTCAGAACCTCTCAAAAGCCCCTCGGGCGTATAATTAAAAATGGGCTACTCAACCCAAAACATCATTTTTATGTATAAAAATAGTGTCACAAGGCTGAATTACTAAAACGGTAAGCAGAATATGATTGAGTGTAAATCATAAATCAACAGTGAGGAAATAGCAGTAAAAAGCCCCCAAGGGGTCTAAACAAGTCGACACGAGGCACCAAACACACCTTATAGCCCAAATATAGCAATAGTCTTTAGAAAAAAATTTAACATATGATTTAGAGTAAATACGTAACTCAATAGTTGCCGCAGGGAGGACCAAGTCCAATCCAAAAATCAGTGTGTGCCACATACTTGTCATCCGATATGTGCACCATTCTAAAAATAGTGACAAATATGAAGTCCGGGGTTTCATACCCTCAGGACAAGATTTATAGCCTTTACTTACCTCTAACAGGCGACAACACTAATCCGCGATGCTCTTACCCCTCAAATTGGCTCCCGATTACTCTGAATCTAATCAAAACCGTATTAACATCATCAATATACGCTAAAGGAACAAAACCCAACCGAAAATTATCAATGTAGACACAATTCGATAAAAATTACATCACAAGAACCCTTATCCTCCCACGAGTCCTTACATACCAATAACATCAAAATCGGACAACAATTGCCCACTCATATTACCAAAAAAAACTTCAAAATCTTTCCTCCCATTTTCCCCAAATTCTCTACTTAATTCCTCAAATTGCATGGTGAAAATCAAGACAAATTCATGGAATTAAACCAAAAATGATTGAAGAACACTTACCACAAGAATCCCACTGAAAATCTCGTTCAAAATCTCCTTCCCCCGAGCTCTCAAATGGAAAAATGAGTTATGGCCAAGAACCCCCGAAATTAGAACTTAAACTGTCTGCCAAGACTTTTACTCTGTGCGATCGTGGAAAAAGGCATGCGATCGCGAAGAACAAAATGATGCCCAACCAAACTTACCCTATGAAATCGGAGAAACACCTATGCGATTGCGTAAGACAACTCCTCAAAGCAATGTTATCGCGACCATCTCTATGCGATCGCATTGAGCAACTCCATAAGCTCATTGCCACACGCGCCCACATAGTGCGATCTCAACAAGCCTCACGCGATCGCGCTGTTCTGCCTCCTCCCACTACGCGATCGCGGACCATACATTGTGATCGCATAACACAATTTTGTCTGCTTCACCAACCAACCCTACATAATCGCGGCCTCACCATTGCGATTGCATACAAGGAAACAAAATCAAGAAAACACAGCAGCAACAACAGTCCTTTTAAGGCCAAACACACCCCGTTAACCACCCGAAACACACCCGAGGCCTCCGGGACCTGAACCAAACCTACCAAAACACCTCATAACATCATTCAAACTTAGTTGAGCCCTCAAAATACCAAAAACCACGCAAAAACACCAAAATTACATCAAATTCAAGCCTATGAACTTTGAAACTTCTAAATTTCGCCAATGATGCCGAAACCAACCAAAACACGTCTGATTGACCTGAAAATTTGCACACATATCCAAAATGACAATAAAAACCTGTTCCAATTGTCGAAATTCCATTCCGGCCCAGATAGCCTATTTTCCACTGCCGATCGGAAATCGCCAAAAACTAACTTTCGCCAATTCAAGCCTAATTGTACTACGGACATCAAAATTTCATTCCGAACACACTCCTAAGTCCCAAATCACCTAACGAAGCTATCCGAGCCGTAAAATTTACATTCCGAGGTTGTTTACCAATAAGTCAACTTCTAGTTGACTTTTTTAACTATTAAGCCAAGTTAAGAGACTAAGTGTCTCATTTCTCTCTAAAAAT
>ML416387.1:0-25284 GCA_005239525.1 Nicotiana knightiana | reverse complement strand
GATTCTTGACACGTCGAACTAAACGAGTATGCGTACGCGTGACTCGTATTGAGTTAATTATTTAAATAATCGAATAATAAGAAAGGTTAAAAATACAAATATATCCTAAAAGTGAGTAATTAAACAATTTAAGCCAAGTTTAATCATTAAGCGACCGTGCTAGAACCACGGAATTCGGGAGTGCCTAACACCTTCTCCCGGGTTAACAGAATTCCTTACCCGGATTTCTGGTTCGCAGACAATTTAAACAGAGTCAAAATTCCTCAATTTGGTATTTAAACCGGTGACTTGGGACACCAAATAAACTATTCCAAGTGGCGACTCTAATAAAAAATAAAATAATCCCATTTCGAATAATGTCACTTTAAGTGGAAAAACTCCCGTACCCCCTTTGGGGCGTATAAAAAAGGAGGTGTGACACCGGTCTCGTCCCTCAATTTTGGGGCGTGACATTACCCAATTTCTTTCGAGTCGCCATTGTTGCTGTGATTCTTCTTTGACAGTTAGGGTTTCATAATTCAGAAATTTGTTTGAGTTTTCAACCTTAGTTCAATGGCGATTGAGACTTCGGATGGTACTACTGATATCCATGAACCACCTCAAGCTAGAGGTAGCATTGGCGCGATTCCTATTGTAGATCAACATCATCCACTCTTTCTCCAGCCTTGCGATACTCCATGTAGCTCATTTATCTCAATTAAACTCACTAGACCTGAGAATTATGCCTTATGGAACAATTCTATGTGAGTTACTTTACTTGGAAGGAGAAAATTAGGATTTGTCTATGGTAGGTATTCTAAGGACAAATTTGATCCGTCTTTGCATGAGTTCTAGGAGAAGTGCAATGCTATAGTGCTTTCATGGATAATGGATTCTGTTAGTATTGAATTAATGAGTGGTATGGTGTATAGTACGAGTGCTTAGAAGGTTTGGACTGACCTTGGGGAAACTTTTGATAAAGTAAATGGATTTAAAATTTTGTATCTTCATAGACAAATAGCCACCTTAACTCAGGGTATCTCATCAATTTTAGTCTATTTCTCAAAATTGAAGGAATTGTGGGTAGAATTTGATGCCTTCTCCTGGTTGTGGTTGTGAAGAGTCGAAAAAGTATGTTGAGCACTTTTAGTGTCAAAGATTTCTGCAGTTTCTAATGGGATTGAATGAATCATATGCTCAGTCTAGCAATCAGATTATGATGATGTCACAAACTCCTTCGATTAATAAGGCATATGCTATGATAATATCTGAGGAAAGTAGGAGATCATTGACCACCCCTACATATGTGCCTGAGATAAATGAAGGAATAGCCTTGTTTAGCAACAATGGAGGTTACAGGGCTACTAACTCACCCAGTTCCGGAAAGACTCCCATGTACAATAACAAAGGAGGATTCTCTAGTTCAGGAACTGTCAATAGGCACAAGAAGAACAACCTCTACTATGACTATTGTCATTTCAAAGGGCACAACAGAGATACATGTTATAAGCTGGTAGGATATCCATCAGACTTCAAAGCCAAGAAAAAGACTCTTTCTGTCAATTATACTAGAGAGAACCAATCTAACAATGATGCCAACTATGCTTCTATTTGTGAGGTCTCTGGTGAAAGTGCTAACATGGATAGAAATGCAGCACCTTGCGAAGTTCAGAATGAGAACATTCAAGGAGGACTAGTAGGTATTCCATAATTTACTCAGGAGCAGTACACTCAAATTCTGCAGATGCTTAATGAGAATGGCAACTCATCTGTGACTGCAGGTATAGTAAATGTAGCTACTACTACTGGTGAGGATTTAATTAAGTGGATAGTAGATTCTGGAGCATTAAACCACATTGTTAACGACAAACAAATTTTGACTGAAAGTAGCTTATATGATAAATCTAAAGAGTGCAAAGTTCATCTCTCTACTGGGGAGCCAGTTGCTGTCAATCACATAGTTTCTACCTTTCTTTTTCCTGGTCAAAAGATAACCAATGTGATGCATATACCTGAATTCCAATACAATCTCTTATCTGTATCAAAGTTGACAAAAGAACTAAAGTGTGTGTCGTTATTCTTTCCTGACTTATTCATTTTTCAGGATCTTTTCAGTGGCAAAGTGAAGGGGATTGGTAGAGAGGACAATGGTCTATATGTGTTCAACCATAATAGCAAGCTTCATGTGGATTCTGTTGTGACAACTGTTCCGCAGTGTAATGGTTCAAAAGATGTCTCAAAGTCTGTTGTTGTAAATACAATAATTGGCAGTAGAATAAGTGTAGACCTTTGGCATAAACGATTAGGACATGTGCCACTTAGTTCTCTAAAAAGGATGAAAGAGTTTTAGTCTGTAGAACTTGATAAATTTGAAGGTCATTGTACTATTTGTCCATTAGCTAAACAATCAAGACTGCCATTTCCTTTGAGTAATACTGTTTTTAATACTTCTTTTATACTATTCATGGAGATGTTTGGGGCCCTTACAGAGTTCCTACATACGATGGTAAAATGTACTTTCTAACCTTAGTAGATGATCACTCTAGGTACACTTGGATTTTCTCGCTACCTTCCAAAGGTGAAGTAATCGTCGCATTAAGAAATTTCTTACTCATGGTTCAGAATGCCTATTTATGTTTTGTAAAAGTGCTCAGAATTGAAAATGGCTGTGAGTTCTTTAATTCTCAAATGACGGGACTTGTTCAATCCTTTAGATTCGTTCATCAGAGTTATTGTGTTTACACTCCTCAACAAAATGGAGTAGCGGAGAGGAGACACATATACATTCTAGACACTGCAAGATCCTTGAGGTTCCAGGCATCAGTTCCTCTAAAGTTTTGGGGAGAATGTGCTGTAACTGTTGTTTATGTGATCAATAGAGTACCTAAACCTACTCTTCAAGGCAGGTGTCTCTATGAGGTGTTACATAGTCACTTGCCTTCATTAAGGCATCTGAGGGTATTTGGTTTCTTGGATATGTCACATACCTCAAAAGAGGGGGACAAATTCTCACCTAGAGTTGTTCCTGCCATATTCCTTGGTTATTCTATGTCACAAAAGGGATATAAAATGTATGTTATTCACTCAAGGAGTTTTCAAGTTAGCGTAGAGGTAGTGTTCAAAGAAGATGTATTTCCATTTAAACATCTTCCTAATACTATCTCCTCTCTATTTCCAGTCCTAGACTTAACCACTATTTCTTCCACTGCTCCTTCTATTTCATCTATATCAGAGAGTGTTGAATTTGCTGAGTTAGCCTCAGACATTGTCATGCCAGAAGCAATTGTGCAACCTCTTGTCATGCTGGACACACCATCATCTATTTAACCCACTGACAGTTGATGGTTCCAACCTTACATCAGATGACATTCCTATGTCCTCAAATGCACTAGAGTAAAGAAGGAAATCCACCAGAACTAGTAGACCACATGTATGGCTAAAAGACTATGTCAATCAGAAGCAAGGGAATGCTAATTCTGTTATCCCATGTATAATTATGTTTCCTATGCCAACATATCTCAAGTCTTTTGGTACTTCTCTTACTGCTTATTCAGCTATTGCAGAGCCTAAGTCTTATTCTGAAGCTATGAAGCATAAACAATGGATAGAGGCTATACAATCAGAGATTGCAGCCTTAGAGGATAGCCACACTTGGAGTATTGTTGATCTTCCTCCTGGGAAGATGACTATAGGTTGCAGATGGGTGTTCAAGGTAGAGTACACTGCATTAGGAGCTGCGGAGAGGTATAATGCGAGGCTAGTGGCTATAGCCAACAGGAGGGACTAGATTACACATAAACTTTCTCTCATGTGGCGAAAATGGTCACAGTGAAATCTGTCACTGCTATTGCAGCAGCCAAGAATTGACCTTTTTACCAAATGGATGTCCACAATGCTTTTTTTCAAGGTGATCTTCTAGAAGAAGTTTACATGGACATTTCTCAAGGGTTTACAAGCCAGGAAGGGAGTCCTAAAGTTTGAAAACTTCATAAATCATTGTATGGCTTGAAGCAAGCCCCTTGGAAATGAAACAAAAAGCTAACTGATGCTTTAATGGATCCTAACTTCACTCAAAGCCACTATGATTACTCTCTTTTCACCAAAAGGGAGCATGTTGCACTAGTAGTTGTCTTGGTCTATGTAGATGAACTACTAGTGACAGGGAGTTGTTCTAATTTGATGTTCAAAACCAGGAATGACCTCAAGCTCAGGTTCAAAATGAAGGATTTGGGTGAACTAAAATTCTTTCTTGGGATAGAATTTGCTAGATCTAGAAAAGGCATAGTAATGAGTCAAAGGAAATATACTTTGGAACTTATCTCTGAAATGGGGCTAGGAGGATCCAAACCAGCTAGTTCTTCGTTGGAATCCAATGTGAAACTTACATCTAAAGAATATGATTTTTTCATCAAAGGAGACTCAGTATCTGAAATAACAAAAGATGACAACCTATTGGCAGATCCATGTCAATATTAGAGGCTCATAGGAAGATTGTTATATCTCATTATGAACATATGATATTTCTTATGTTGTGCAAGTGCTCAGCCAATTTATGCACAAGCAGAAGAAGTCACACCTAGAGGCTGCTCTCATAGTCTTAAGATACATCAAGGTAGCTCCTGGTCTAGGTCTACTAATGCCTTCAGATAGCTCTCGCGCACTTGTAATATATTGTGATTCAGATTGGGGAGGCTGTTTACAAAGTAGGAGGTCTGTTACAGGGTATCTAGTGAAGCTTGGGGTGGCTACCATATCCTGGAAGTCGAAGAAACAGGACACAATATCCAGAAGCTCAGCAAAGGCAGAATTCAGAAGCATGGCTTCCACAGCTGCTGAACTGACCTGGTTAACAAGATTGTACAAGGGACTGGAGTTGATGTCAACTAGCCTATTTCTTTATATTGTGACAGTAAAGCTGCCATTTAGATTGCAGCCAATCCTATTTTTTATGAGAGAAATAAGCATATTGACATTTATTGTCACTTTGTTAGGGAGAAGATTGTTCAAGGGATGATAAAAAACTTTCATATTTCTACCAAGGAGAAATTGGCAGACTTACAGACAAAGAGCCTTGGCAAACTGCAGCATGATTATCTTTTGTCTAGGCTGGGTTGAAAGACATATTTCAACCATCAGTTTGAGGGAGAGTGTTAAGATAATAGGAGCTTAACAATAGTTAGTTAGCTTAATTAATGATAGTTAGGTAGTTAGTGACAGCTAGACACAACTAAGTTAAAAGTGTTGGTTAATGTACTGTATATAACTGAAGGTAGTTAGTCTTGTACAATAAGTTTTCATTTTCTGATAATCAGAGAAATGCTCTCTCCATGATCTCGTTGATCTTGCTTCTTCATTTTCTCTCTTTTGCTGAAGATTTCTCTCAAGAAATCATCATCTACCTGCATGAAATCTGATAAGTGAGATCACGAATCTTCAATCGGCACCCCATCAAATCTGCAAAAAATTTCATCCAACTTTGACCCCCCTCCTAGAAAAGCACCAACCACTGCTCATATACCCCCACCAGTTCCAAATAGTCACAAAACAATTGGTCAAGAAAATATAAAGCATAATACAAATAATCGATCATAATAGAGGAATCCCATCACCTGAGGAAAGGCTAAACCTCATGTTCCATCAAAGCCAACCTTTGCAGCTGCAGTCCAAGAAACTCTTTCCTCTGCTTCAGCTAACACATCAACGATTAAAATCCATCATGGTACTCATCTTGGTAAGCCGACTCTTTTCTTCTCGGCAAAAGATTATTTAGCTAAACTAGCTAATGATTGCAGAATGACAATAGTTGGTAAATTCATAAAAGGGAAACCAATACGGATGAGCTTAGAAAATTATTTGTTAGTTAGTTTCAACTAAAAGGAACATTGAAGATTTCCTATAATGATTATCAGACTATGTACCTTGACTTCACTAATGATACTGATCTGAACCACATCTACCTTCAACCTTTTATAAATATCAGGCCATACACTATGAAAATTTTAAAGTGGACTCCAGACTTCAAACCAGAACAAGAGACTTCAATTGTTCCATTTTGGATTTTAGTTTACAAGCTTCCTTGGCACTTGTTTAGATGTGATGTTATATCCAGGATGGTGAGTTCTATAGGGAAGACGGTTGCTCCTGATCTAGCTACCTATTCCAAGTCAAGAGGGAATGTAGCAAAGATCAAGGTTGATATTGATCTTCTCTAACTAAGGCTGGACTCGATATGGTTGGGATTTAAAAGACCAAATGGCACGGATGATGGTAGATGGTAGATGGTTGGAAGTTGAATTTGAAGGGGACCTTGCTTATAGTCAATAATGCAAGATGCAGGGAAAAGAAGAGAAGAACTGTACGAATAAAGTGGTTGATGAGAGAAACAAAAGTATAAGAAAGGAAACTGCAGATACTAGAATGGTTAATGATACACCAAAAGAGCAAGATGATGGGTTCCAAGAAGTTAAAAGAAGGAAGAATGACATTAAGAACTCTGGGATAGTCATTACGGAACCTGATCCGTCAAAGCTTACAAATGAAAATCTGTCGGCGGTCCAGGGCAAAGGAAAAAGTGTTGCAAATGGAGTTAATGGGCGAACTAAATCTGCTGCAAAGCACCACAAGGAAAAAAACTAAACTACATGGAGAAAGTGAGCACTTTGAAACTTCTCCAAAACACCAACAAGAAGCAAATGATATTGAAAAGGCTCGAAGGGGTAATACAAATGAGGTTCACAATATTAGAGAGGAACATAAAGAGAGAAATAAGCAACTTGATAATCAACAAGCAAGCAAAACAAATAAAAGAAAAACCAAGAAAAAGAAAAACATAGTCTGTTGGGAAGATCAAATAATGGTAGAGGAAGAGGTATACTCAACACCCAAAGCACAAAAGGAACAAGTTGATCAAATCCAGCTTAGTTCACCATCCAGTCAAGAGGCAGAAAACAACCGAGAAAATACAAAAGCTTCCACAGTTACTAGCAAGCTAAATAATCAAACAACCATTACTAGTTTTGAACTTGATCATCATGAAAGTGAAGATCCAAATGGTCAAACAGATGAGGAACTAAGTACTGAAGAGGAAGATCATTTAGACAGCAGTGAAGAGGACTATGAAAGTATGGAAAATAAATCTGATAGTGATGAAGAAGCCGAATAGGAAGCACAATCATTCATTCCCAAGCCACCATAAAATGAAGTAAACCAAGCATTTAGAGAAGTTACAGACACCATGAATCTCTCACGAAGAGGCTTGCAATCCTCTAGAGGAGGAAGAGCAACCAGAGGCAAAAAAGGTGGTAAATAAAATGCGCAAAAAACTGTGACTAGATCACAGTTCAAAAACACCAAAAAGTCCCTTTTTAATGATTAAGTCTCTCATTTGGAATATGAGGGGCATCAGAACACAGGGTGCCTTTGAGAGACTTAAACAATTAAGAAGGAGACATAAAATTTCATTTATGGCTCTTATGGAACCTTTCTATAGGAGATCGAGGATGGACAAATATAGGAGATGGCTTGTATATCACTTTGCATATTCCAATTGTAATTACAAAATCTGGCTATTTTGTGATCAATAGTGGGATTGTATGGTTCTTCAGGACACTGAACAACAACTTACATGTTGCATTAGTGATCAATAAGAAGCTTTCATTGTGACAGTTGTTTATGCAAAATGTAAGCAGCACCAAAAAGAGTCATTATGGGAGGAGAAGGGGGGAAATGCACACAGAATGACAGAAAAAATGCCTTTTTTAAATTGCATCTCTGATTGTTCTTTGATTGATGCTGGGTACATTGGCTCAACTTTTACATGGTGAAACGGTAGAAGTCAAAGAAAAAGGGTATGCGAAAAATTGGACAGAGTTCTTATGAACTATGATTGGACTTAGAGATTTGTCGATACCACCATTACACATTTGGTTAGGACATGTTCTGATCATTCTCCATTGCTGATAACAATTGCTTCACCACAACCTTCCTTTCAAACATATTACAGGTTATTGAATTTCTGGACTATTGAACCTGTATTCAATGAGGTAGTGAAACAAACTTGGGATGAAGAGGTAACATGATCCCCTATCTGGAGATTTCATCTTAAGGTTAAAAATACATGTAAAAAATTATCTTGGTTGTCCAAAAACTGTGTTGGAAATATTTTTGATAAGACAAAGGATATGAAGAACAATATAGTTGAACTGGAGGAATTGTGTATTCAAGAAAACATCGATATGAATAGAATGTCATTGCACAATGACAATGCCCAACTGATTCTTCACACAAAAAAGGAAGAAGCCTTTTGGAGAAAAAAATGAGGGATGAAATGGTTCAAGGAAGAAGATGCTAACATGAAATTCTTTCATTCAACGATGAATGCCAAAAGGAGAAGGTTGAATATCAAGAATCTTAGAAATGCAGACAACACTTGGGTTGAAGGAAATGAAGAAGTGGCTAAGGAGGCATTAGCTTTCTTTGAAGACAAATTCACTTAGAAAAACTAACAGAGGGATCTTAATATACAGAATTGCTTGCCTAGAATGATAACTGAGGATGACAATAATATGCTAGGAGCACCCCCACAATGAAAGAAGTAAAGGATGCAGTCTTTAACATGAGCCTAGTTAGTGCACCTGGGCTAGATTGAGTTTTTGGGAAGTTTTATCAACATTGCTGGGATATAATATCAGTAGATTTATTTAACATGGTTTGTGACTTTTTTGTAGGTACAGAAATACCTAGATCTATAACTCATACATGTCTTATCTTACTACCTAAGGTAGACAGTCCCCATAGATTTACTGATTGAGGCCCATCATTCTTAGCAATTTCAGGTGCAAAATTATTTCCAAATTGCTGAATTCCAGGCTCTCACAAATTATTCACAAGGTGGTATCTCCAAATCAGGTTGGTGTTTGTTGAAGGGTAGATCTATCAATGACAATATTATGCTCACTCAATAAATGGTGCATAATATCAAGCAACCCAACACAAATGGAAATGTTGTCTTGAAACCAGATATGTCAAAAGCTTTTGATAGGATGGATTGGACATACTTGTGTCAAGCTATAAGGAAATTTGGATTTTCATGATCTGGAGATTGCTTTCTAATAACTGGTATTATATTAATGTTAACAGAGGAAGGCATGAATTCTTTAAATCAGGCAGAGGGATCAAGCAATGAGATCTTATATCTCCTTCACTATTCATTATTGGGGAAATGCTTCTATTTGTACTCATGAAGCACTTGAAAGAGGATAACTTTATTTATTATTTTGTGGATAAATCTAGCCCTATTATCACTCATCTAAGATTTGTAGACGTCACATTCATTTATTCATCTGGATATCCTTTATCACTCATGGATACAATGAAGAAGCTCTTAATATATGAGAAATGCTCGGGGAAACTAGTAAACAAGAGCAAATCATGCTTCTTAATAGCACCCAACACCTCACAACCATCATTGAAGACATCAAACAACTAACTGGCTTCACCAACTCCAAGTTTCCATTCACTTACTTAGGAGCTCCTATTTACTTAGTCATGAAGAAAGTTGTGTATTTTGGGGAATTAGTCTCTAAAGTGGCTTCCAGAATGCAAAGATGGTAGGACAAACAACTCTGTTATGGAGGAAGAGCTACTCTGATTAAAGTTGTACTTCAAATATTCCATTGCACATATTATCAGTAATCCAAATTCCTAAGACGACAATTTCTCAAATAGAAAGAGTTATGGATAATTTTTTCTAGAGTGAACTAGAATGGAAGAAGAATTTACATTGGGTATCATGGAAAAAATTGTGCTTTCCTACTAATGAGGGTGGAGTTTGATTCAGATCTATCTAAGAAGTAATTCAAGCTCTAGGCGCTAAAACTTGGTGGAACTTTAGGACCAAATATTCTCTATGAGGAAGTTTCTTGAAGCAAAATAATGTCCAAGAGCCTATCCTGTAGCTAAAAAATGGGCTCCTGGACAGTCCCATACATGGAAGAGGCTGCTTGAATCAAGGAAGGAATGTGAGAAGCTGATTGTTTTGAAACATGGCCAAAGGAAATATTTCTTTTTGGTGCCATAATTGGATTGGAACTGGACCTCTGGCCAACTTTGCTCCTCAATTATAGAAGTCCAAGAAGACTAAAGCCTCTGAGTATATACTCAATGGAACATAGCTAAGTTGTATGGAATTCTTCCTATGAAGATGGTACACCAGATCAAAGACATTGAAATATACACCACCACAGAGGATTTTCCCGTCTGGACTCCTAATGAGCATGGACTTTTTACAGCTAAATCAGCTTGACAAACACTGAGAAGGTCTAGAAATACAACATTCATAGCAATAGAAGTTTGGCACCAGATTATTCCATTTAAATATCTTTTCTTATGACAATAGTGTTGACTACTAAATTACTTATTGATGTTTCGATGCATAGATTTAATATCTATGACACATCTAAGTGCATATGTTGCAGAAGTGGAGGCACATAAGATGTTGATCATTTTCTTGGGGGGTGGGGTGGGGGTGGGGTTATTTTCTACTACTGTTCTGGAATATTTCTCTGGTATATGTGAAATAAGTATCAGACAAGGGAACATCAGGAACACTTTAATGCACAGGTGGTTGACCAACTCCAGAAACAAAGTACATTATGTCCTTTTTCAATTCTTGCCTTCTGTTATTTGTTGGGAATTATGGAAAGTAAGATGTAGTTATAAGTAACCCCGACGGTATTATACATCAAGTATGCTACTTGATAAGAATGATATTGTCTACCCAATTTCCCACTCTACAACTACATGAACAATGGAGTGTTGCATGCCAACAAATTAAGAAGCTTAAACCCAGAATTGACATCAAGAGACTCACGTGGATTGTACCAAGTCTTGCCGGGTTCAAACTGAACAGATATGGATGCAATAAAGACAATCCAAGTAGTGCAGGAGGAGGGGGTATTCTTAGAGCTAAAAATGAGCAATTAATCATGGCTTATTCGGAATTGTATGGTATTTTCCCTAACAATATTGCCGAGGCCAAAGCCATTCTCAATGGAGTGTATTGGTTTATCAACAATGGGTATACCAATGTGGTGGTGGAATCAAACTCCCAGGTTATTATTAAAATGATCAATGAAACAACAACAATAGCTTGGTAGGTAGCACATCTCATCAGGAAGATCAAACACCTAAAAGTTCATGGGAACTTTGTCTTTCAACATTGCTACAGAGAAGTCCATTCCATAGCTGATTTTTTTTGCTATATGGGAGAGCACAAAAAGCAGAATTCTTTCTTCACATAGGATATTCTCCCCTTGGAAGTTAAAAACTTTTTGAAGAATGGTATCAAAGAAATTCCTGTTTTTCGTATCAGGCCACAACAAAAGAACTTTACTTTTGATTATGGTTAATTTAGACATAAGTTATCCGGTTATTTCTTATTTGTAAAACTATAGGAAACACTTTGTTGGAAATGTTTTCCTTACTAATGTAATAGTAGCTCTTAGGGGACTGTTTCTGTATAAGGATGAAATCTTCATCCTTCATGTACCTCAAGGAGGATTGAACAAATATCAAATTCCCCTCTCTGTAATTTTTTGGAAGTGCAATAGATAGGTTGGACTTAAAATCAACCCACCATAATGGTGGTTTTAAAAAAAAAAAAGATCACGAAGAAGAAGGTTGGCGGCAGAATGCAAAAAAGAAGAGTAAAGATTTTAGACTCAGAGCAAACTATGTTTTTAATTTAATTATAAAAGTGATAAATATGTTTTTCAATGAAGATAGCTTATTTATTCTTAGACCCTAGTTAGATGAGAACAGAGGAGGCTCAATGATATTGGAGGCCTAAAGCCAAGACGTAATAAAATGCCTTAAACTTGTTTAATAATTTTAGATGTTTTTGTTGAAGTTTATTCCTTTTATTTTTTGAAATACAATTTTATTTTGACGATGTAACTATTCCCTTCAATCTTTGTTGAAACATTACTAATCTTTGATAAGATTTTATAAAGTTTAATGGTGAACTTTTCTTTTCACATGACTGTCAACATAACTCATTGCATAGAATTGACTCCTAAAATAACAATCATGTGAAAATTTGTATTTACAAAGATAATATTTTAAGATCTATTCAGCTTGAAGGGTGCCTACAAAGATCTTGAAACAAAATATCTTACAAAGTTAGAGTTGTAAATAAAATTTATTCAAGTTGGAGTAAGAAGAATTAGAAATAAATTGCATATTTAATTGCATTTTACTTTCACTTGAATTTTCTGAACCAACTTCGAAAAAATAAAATACAAGATATAAAACTATGTTATTAAAAATTGGTCACATGATTGAAGAAATTTCTTAAATAATAAATATTTAAATTACATATAAAAAGAGCAGCTTTTCGGGCCTTTAATTTTGTGAGACCTAAAGTGGCCGCTTTAGTGGTCTGGGGTTAACCCGTCTCTGGATGAGAATTGCTTGATTTTGCCTATGACCTTATTTATGCAATAGAAAACACAAGTAAGTCAGGTTACATATTAATACATGTTATAAAATATTTAGTAAATGTGGATGTCCACTACTCCCACTACTTTCACCCATGATGTAAATAACCTCCCACAACTTATCACTTTTATGATTGTAACTCCCACATCTCCATAACCTCTCTCCATGATCTTCCCCATGATCTCAAAGGTTAATGTCATGTTTAAGACAATCCTTTTGTAACCTACAATGTAGTAATATAAATAGAGGCATGGAATGTGATATGTTATACACTTGAACACTTCATGAAATAAGAAAGTTATCTCTTCTTCTCTTATTCTACTTATCTTCTTGTCGTACATTGTTACTTTGAGCTACATTTTTAACACGTTATCAGTACGAAGTTGAGCTCTTTTTGTTGTTCAGGTATATTTGCTTATTTTGTTTTCTTAGTCGTATATTTTGATTTCATGATTAGTGTCTTTGATATGCAATTTCATAATTTCTCACTTCTCTAGATATGTTTAAAAATAAATAATTCTATGTTTCTTTATTTTAAGTTATTTGCATGATTGTTATGTGAAAATTGCTAATTTTTATGTTAGTAGAATTAATTAATAGAAAAATACTTATTTTATGTTGTTCGGCATTTAAAATTGTGTTAAAGTTAGAAGACATTTTTTTTGTTCTAGTTAACATCAAGGATTCTAATAATTTGAAGGAAAAAAAATAATATTCTTTTCTATGGAATTATCACTTTAGTGTATAAATCAAAAATTTGATATTATGTCAATTTTTAATATTCTTTCACTACTATCCTAATGATTTCTAATTATTTATCTTCTTTGATAGTTTTCACTATGTCGAATTTGTCAAAGCTTGAGTTTGTGGCACTTGACATTTCTGGAAAGAATTACCTATCATGGGTTCTCGATGCTGAGATTCACTTAGCCGCTAAAGGCCTTGGTGACACCATTACTCAGGGTAATGAGGCATCGAGCTAGGTCAAAGCGAAGGCCATGATTATCCTTTGTCATCATTTGGATGAAGGTTTTAAGGTTGAATGTTTAACAATGAAAGATCCACTTGAATTGTGGACTGGCCTGAAGGAAAGGTATGATCACCTTAAGGCTACGGTATTGCCAAGGGCTCGATATGAGTGGATGCACTTACGGTTGCAAGATTTTAAGACCGTAAGTGAGTATAACTCTGCTGTATTTTGAATAACTTCCCAGTTAAAATTATGTGGGGATGTTATGAATGATGAGGATCTGTTGGAAAATACTCTTACGACTTTTCATGCCTCAAATATGGTACTACAACAGCAATACCGTGAAAGGGGTTTTAAAAAGTATTCTGAATTGATCTCATGCCTTCTGGTGGCTGAGCAACATAATACCCTTTTGCTGAAAAATCATGAAGCCCGTCCCACAGGGTCAGCTCTGTTTCCTAAAGCGAATATGGCAGCTAGACATGATAAGTCTGGAAAAAGACAGAATGATAATCAGGGTCATATGAATGTACGTGGGCATGGAAATGGCAAGAGACGATATAATAGTCTTCATCATGGTGGTCATGGCAATCGAGAGAACAATATGGGTTTTCAAAACAATCCTTCAAGAAGCAAAAGCGGTAACTGCCACCATTTTGGCATGAAAGGGCATTGAAAATTTGAATGCCGTGCACTTGAGCATTTTGTCAGGCTTTATCAAAACACCATCAAAAGAAAGACAAATAATGTTGGATCATTTTCTGCTAATGCCCCAGTGGAGTCTCACTTGACCTTTAAAAATAATTTTGAGGCAGGGCCTTCAAAAAAAAATGATGACAATGCCGAGGCAAATCTTGCTCTGAATGATGATGGTTTTGAAGGCCTCGATGATGTTACTCATTTGGAAGTTGAAGACTTCTTTGGAGATCAAAACTAAATTTTGATCATTAAACTGGGAATGCAATTATGTTGTTATTTTATTTTCAGTATCTCTTTTTCTGTCGTTTTAAAGTTGTTTTTATGTTCAGGTAGTACTTAAGTTGTCATGTATTATTGTTAGTTTTTCTGTATTTCTCGTGGTGTACTTTTATTTTTCTTATGAGGAAAATAAAATTTCCCAGTTTTCAGTTGGATCCAAGATGAGTAATGAAGATTTATGCCTTTTGGATAGTGCTACAACTCACACAATATTAAGAGAAAAGAAAATTTTCTCTTATTTGGTTATGAAAAAGGCACATGTTAGTACAATATCTGGTAGTACAAAGTTAATTGAGGGCTCTGGAAGAGCGACCTTATTACTACCAGGAGGAGCAGTATTAACTATTGATAATGCATTGTATTGTAGTAAGTCTCAAAGAAACTTGTTGAGTTTCAAAGCTATTCGCCAAAATGGCTACCTCTAATGAAGGAGAGGTTGAATACCTTTATATTACTACAATGAAAGCGGGGAAAAAATGTGTGCATGAAAAATTACTTGCATTTTCTTCTGGATTGTACCACACAAATATTGGTATGGTTGAATCATATGCCATAGTAACCAAAAGGTTTACTACTTATAATGATTTTATCATTTGGCATGACCGGTTAGGTCATCCTGGTTCTAACATGATGCGCAGAGTAATAGAGAATTCAAATGGGCACACATTGAAGAATAAGAAGATTCTTCAATTTAAGGAATTCTCTTGTGCTGCTTGTTCTCAAAGAAAATGGGTTACTAAACCATCAACAGTTAAAGTTTGGAATGAATCCCCTGCATTTCTGGAACATATATAGGGTGATATATGTGGGCCTATACACCCTCCATGTGGACCATTCAAGTATTTTATGGTCTTGATAGATGCATCTACAATATGGTCACATATGTGCTTTTTGTCAACTCGTAATATGGCATTTGCGAGATTGTTGGTCCAAATAATAAAATTAAGAGCACAATTTCCAGATTATGCAATTAAGACAATTCGTCTGGATAATGCTGGTGAATTTACATCTCCGGCCTTTACTGATTATTGTATGGCCACTGCAATAAAAGTTGAGCATCCAGTTGCTCATGTTCATACTCAATATGGTCTAGCAGAATCATTAATTAAACGTCTTCAATTAATAGCTCGACCATTGCTAATGAGGGCAAAAGTTCCCCTTTTAGTGTGGGGACATGTTATTTTGCATGCAGCAGCACTTGTGCGCATAAGGCCAACCAATTATCATGAAGTCTCCCCATTATATTTGGCTTTTGGTCAGGAGCCAAATATTTCCCATATAAGAATTTTCTACAACGCACAAAGATGGGTTCCCAAAGAATGTTGGGAGTATATGTTGGTTATGAATCTCCTTCTATTATAAAATATCTGGAGCCTATGACAGGAGATTTGTTTACAACTAGATTTGCTGATTGTCATTTTAATGAATCAGTTTTCCCAACATTAGGGGGAGAAAATAAACAGTTGGAAAAAGAGATAGATTGGAACGTATTATCTCTATCTCATTTGGATCCTCGTACAAATCAATGTGAACAAGAAGTTCAAAAGATCATTTATATGAAACATATTGCAAATCAATTGCAGATGCATTTACTAACCTTCCACGGGTTATTAAATCGCATATTCCAGTTGTAAATGTTCCAATTCGAGTTGATGTCCCAGCGAGATAGTATGATAATACAAATGAGTCTAGGCCACGCCTTAAACGTGTTAGACCAATCGATTCCAAGGATAAAAATCCTCGAAAAAGGAAAGGAGCAAATGATCAAGTTGATCATAACATGGAGGCAATTGCTCAAGAGGAGCATAAAGACATAGTAATTGATAAGACCTCACAGGAGGTTCTAGTACCTCAAAATGATGAAAATGAAGAGATATCAATAAGTTATGTCTCTACGGGAAAAAGGTGGAACCGAAAGAACGTTGTTATTAGCAACAGTTTTGCATATAATGTTGCAGTTGACATAATGCAACAAGATGAGGATCTTGAGCCAAAATGTGTCGATGAATGTAGACAAAGAAATGATTGGCCATAATAAAAAACGCAATTCAAGCAAAATTGGCTTCACTCGAAAAACATGACGTTTTTGGACCAATTGACCGAACGCCTGAAGGTGTCAAGCCAGTGTGGTACAGATGGGTTTTTGTGCGAAACTGAAATGAGAAAGGTGAAGTCGTAAGATATAAAGCAAGACTTGTTGCACAAGGGTTTTCACAAAGGCCTGGCATTGATTATATGGAGACATTTTCTCATGTAGTAGATGCAATTACCTTCAGGTATCTAATAGATCTTGCAGTCTATGAAAAGCTTGATATGCGGTTGATGGATGTTGTCACAGCCTACTTATATGGCTCCCTGGACAATGAAATTTTTATGAAAATCCCTGAAGGATTTAAAGTTCCCGAAGCACATAAAAGTTCAAGGGAAGCTTGTTCAATAAGGCTTCAGAAATCCTTATCCAGATTGAAGCAATTAGGGAGAATGTGGTACAATCGTCTTAGAGAGTATTTTCTAAAGGAAGGGTACAAAAATGACCCTATTTGCCCCTGTGTCTTTATTAAGAGGTCTGGATCTGAATTTGTCATCATAGCTGTGTATGTTGATGACTTGAATATCATTGGAACTTCTAAAGAGCTTCCAAATGATGTAGAGTGTTAGAAGAAAGAATTTTAAATGAAAGATCTTGGTAAGACAAAATTTTGTCTGGGCCTACAGATTGAGCATGTAACAAATTGAATTTTTGTCCATCAATCAACGTACATTGAAAAGGTGTTAAAGCAATTTTACATGGATAATGCACATCCATTGAGTACCCCAATGGTTGTGAGATCGCTTGACATAAATAAAGATCCATTCCGACCTCAAGAAAATGATGGAGAGCTTGTTGGTGATGAAACTCATTATCTTTGTGCAATTGGGGCACTGATGTATCTTGCAAATAACACCCAGCCAGATATTGCTTTTGCTGTAAGCTTATTAGTAAGATTCAGTTCCTCCCCAACAAGAAGACATTGGAACGGTGTTAAGCATATAATTAGATATCTTCGGGGAACTCTAGATATGTGATTGTTCTATTCTAATGAATTCAAGTTAGAAATGGTTGGCTATGCCGATGCATGTTATTTGTCTGATCCACATAAAGCTGGATCTCAAACAGGCTATTTGTTTACATATGGAGGTACAACTATATCATGGCATTCAATGAAACAAACAATAGCTACCACATCTACTAATCATGCTGAGATAATAGCCATTTATGAAGCTAGTCGGGAATGTGTTTGGTTGAGTTCAATAACTCAACATATTCAAGAAATGTGTGGTTTTCTTATGGAAAAAGATAATCCAACTATACTATATGAAGAAAATGTTGCTTGCGTCACTCAACTGAAAGGAGGATACATAAAAGGAGACAGAACAAAACACATTTCACCAATGTTCTTTTTCACGCATGATCTTCAACAAAATGGTGAAATTAATGTTCAATAGATTCGTTCATGTGAAAATTTGGCTGATATGTTCACTAACGCATTACCAACGTCAACATTTGAGAAGTTGAGATAGAAGATTGGAATGCGGCGTCTTCGAGAAACAAAGTGATGTTTTCATGAGGGGGAGTAAGATAAGCGATGTACTCTTTTTCCCTTAGCCTAGGTTTTGTCCCACTGAATTTTCCTGGTAAGGTTTTTAACAAGGCAACAAATAAAGCTTAATACAGATATGTGTACTCTTTTTCCTTCACTAAGATTTTTTTCCCACAAGGTTTTTTTCTTAGTAAGGTTTTAACGAGACATATTATCTATTTTTTTGGACATCCAAGAGCGGAGTGTTATAAAATATTTAGTAAATGTGGATGTCCACTACTCCCACTACTTTCACCCATGATGTAAATAACCTCCCACTACTTATCACTTTTATGATTGTTACTCCCACACCTCCATAACCTTTCCCCATGATCTTTCCCATGATCTCAAAGGTTAATGTCATGTTTAAGACAATCCTTTTGTAACCTACAATGTAGTAGTATAAATAGAGGAATGAAATGTGATATGTTATACACTTGAACACTTCATGAAATAAGAAAGTTATCTCTTCTTATCTTATTCTACTTATCTTCTTGTCTTACATTGTTACTTTGAGCTACATTTTTAACAATACAGTTATTTGGTAAATACGTTAATATATTTTCATAGTATTATAACATTTTATCTTCTCTATTACAATGTACTCATGTGACAAAATACATGTTTGCCGACTTTTGTAGTAAATATCATTTGCTCTTTGTTGCTTTGGGTTGTGTGACGTAATTACTTCTAACCCCAATCGAAACAATGACTAATTACGTTTGTTTACCTAAAAAATTGGTGCTAACAATTATATTTGATTTGTGGTTCTAAAAATATGTGATTTATTTTAATACTACTAAATAAACAAAAAATACTAGGTATAAATAAGAAGAATATGATAACCAAACTAGTGTTGTCAAAGGAACGGGGGCCTCGAGCTCGATAGCCTCATGGTCTCGAGGTCAGTTAGTAGCAATAAAGTATGAACAATAAATGAAGAACAATAAAGTTGAAGAATAATCTTGAGCACAGTAAACGAGAAAAGCAGAGTAGAATGTTCTATCTCAGTGAATTGATCCCCTTTACAAATGATTGTAGTCCCCTTTTTATAGGAAGGGAAAATACATTTCTATTTACAATAAAAAATACTATTGGTACAACTGTATAACCGCATGGTATGGATTTGTACGAACCAATCCTAAGATTTGCGCCTTAACCTATATGCCCTTGAGAAATTCCCGCTTTTTGTTGACTGTCATCGACTGTGAACTACCTCGAGGTAGGCCGTGTCGGGCCTTCAATGTGTTCTTTTGAAGTATGCATTATGAGATTGGGCTTGAACTTTACTTCGAGCCTTCCGAGCTCGGGCTTGGCATAACAGAGACTTCCAAATCGGACTCCTCCGATTTCGGCCGTATACAGATAGTCCCTGCGTTTCTTAGAATGAAATGATAAGAAACGATTTGAATTCTTGACCCTTCAATATCCCAATCATGACGTCAGTCACGTGAGGTCAACGATTGGTGTGATGGAAAAGTCGATCATAGGTCATATCTGCACAGACTCAAAAAACCATAGATCGATAACGGCTATTGGGCGTCCTTTTAGCTTCTCCAACACGCTTAGATGTCCCCTATAAATACTCCAATCTTTCACTCTTCATACTTTTACTTTCTACAACATCTTCAAATTTTCAACAACTATTCTCTACACTTACCCCTTCCTTGTGTTCATCTCTACACAAGATTCTTCTTCTTTTTTTTCTGAAATTTCTCTACAAAATGGAAAAAACTTCTAAGATTGTTTCCCCCCAAAAGAGAAAGACCCTTCGTCATCATGCTCGTCTAAGAACAAAATGATAGTACCTCCTCGTATTGAGGAGTGTACCCCTGGGCCTTGTGAAACTTCTTCTAATTTCAAGGTCGAAAAACCTTCCCGGTTGCGGGACGATGTTAACCCATGTCTCGATATATCAGCCTAATAACCAAACCCGAACAAGTGAAGGCGGATTGCTGTTGGGGGATGCAGTACGAGTGGAGATCCCTTCACCTGAAGAGGACATAACCACTTACAAAGAAGTTTTCCTAAGCGTATACACATACCCATTCACCTTAGGGCCCGTAGAACCTTCTTTGCCCCCGCTAGATCCAGTGATCCTCGATTTTTGTCGACAACATCAGGTGACGTTCAGCCATATCTATCCTTCCTTCTTGCGAATTGTTTATTTGATTAGGTATGTTTTGAGTATGGTCGAGGGGAGGCCTTTTACCCTTGACCATCTGATTAAACTTACAACCTTCGTCTCTATCAAGTTGGCCAGATAAAATTACAATGTCGATCTTCGAAGTCTTTCTTCGCAAGCATTGATGAAGATAAAGACCAAGGGTGGATGAGCCGCTTCGTTCGAGTTAGCACCTCCGACCTGATTCTTGCTGCAAAGATGTCATTGCCCGAGGAATGGAATATGAAGCGTAAGTATGGATTTGTCGAGTACGTTCCATTAAACAAATGTTTTCTCTTTCACTCGGACTAACTCCCCTCTAATGATGCAGCCGTCGAGTGGTACCCCGATGCAGTTAAGAACCTCCCAGGCTGGGTTCGACAACTACCTTCCACCTCCACATATGTCGAGTGCGTCTGGTGCGACTTAGCCAAAGGCCGATGGGAGGCCAAAAATCATGGTAAGTTTTTATCATTGACATATTTGATTCCCTTAGTAAAATATCTCTTGATAGCACACTTAACTATTGCGCTTATGTAGGCCTCAAAGATGTTGTTTCAATGAGGCTGCCCCACCTGGAAAGGTAGAGGCCCTAAAACCTGCCAAGGATAAGAAGAGAAAGAAAGAGACGCCGGCGCAGTCCCCGAAGCCAAAAAAGTCCATGCTTCGAAAACCTAGGGCTAACACAGTGGTCTTGTCTCCCGAAGTTGTTACAAGTCTTCGTGCTCAGGACGAAGAGGGAGATGAGACTGAGGGTGAAGGAGATTCCCTCCCGTTAGTAACTCGGAGGGGAAGCGGTACCGATGCTTCAAAGGTTACTGCACCAAAGGCTGTCGAGGTGGTTCAATGTCGAGTTGAGGGGATCTCCGAAGAAAGCTCGGGCACAGTCCCTGAACCGACTAGTGACTAGAACGTACTTTGTAATGAAAAGCACTTGGTAGATGTGTCCGAATAACTCAACCCTGAGGCTCCTCGAAGGCGAGAAAAGGCCCTGATCGAGCCACTCGGGGTAATTGAAGTTGGCGACTCTCCGCCAGGCCCGTCACTTTCTCCAGAGCAAATACGGGATGCCCAAGATATGAAGACTCCCGACGTGGAGGCATCCCACATAGAGAATGATATATTTGGAGAGTTCTTCACCGGGGTTGAGAAGGCCCCAACCTTGACTCCTCGTTCATTTTTGAAGAGGTTGAAAATTTTCAGAAACAGGTAATCTACGCCTTAACAACTATATCTTGAGTTTGGTTCTTGCCTTTATGACCTTGTTCCTTTGTTTTTTTTGGCCGTGATGCTCCTCGACCAAGCCTTTTCCAAGTCAGGAGTTGAGCTGGATCACTGCGAAGATGAGCTTAGGAAGCTCATGTCAGAGTCGGATGAGATCAAGACTCTTTATGCAAAACGAGAGGGGGAACTCAATGAACTTCGAGCAAGTTCGGAGAAGGCGTCCTGAGAGCGGACCGATTTTGTTGAGCAGGTAATACATACTTTGTGGGCTTATTTTATGCTTACTCATTTTAGTGTTTAATGTCTCGACTTGATTCTTGCAGCTCAAGCAGAAGGATGACCTGGTAGGGGCAACTTCGGGAGGAGCTTAGGGTCAAAGATACTGACATCCTCGGGTTGAAGCAGCTCATGGGTGATATGGCCTCCGATAAGGATACTCTTCAAGAGAAGCAGACCTCAGCTGAGCACCAACTTCAGGGTGAAAAGGAAGAAAATCGTAAATATAAGGACCTTTATACTGAGTCGTCTGCAAAATTATCCAAAACCTTGTCCGAAGCTGATGTAATTATGTTTATATATCGGACCGATGCTGCTGATCCCAATGCCCGGTCTAAGAAGGCAGCTGATGCGGTCGAGCTTAAGTTAACACAGGCCATCAATCAATTTCAGTTGGAGTCTCGAAAGCAAGCCCTCGAGAAGGTGCGGGTCGAAGGCTTTGATCTTTAAGCTGAGATCGAGAAGGTGAAGGCCTTGGAAGAAGAGCTAGCGGCATTGCTCATTTCCGATGAGGATCCTGCCAGTGGCTCCGAGAGTGGGAGGGGGGGACGAAGACGAAGTCCCCGAGGAGGAAAAGGCCGTCGAACATCAGGCTGCCGAAGGTCAAGCCGTCGAAGATGCAGCTCCTGAGGAAAGTACCTCCAATCGAGTGACCCCGACAGTAGACTAAGCTTATTTCCTTTTTTTTATTTTATTGTAAGGTCTCTGTATGGGAGCTTTGTAAACATACTTTTGAACCACCATTTGTATATAAAGAATATTTTGTTTCATCTTTGTGTTGGGTTAATTTTCGTCTTGTCTTTGAAATGAGATTTGGTGTTGTTGACGATCAGTCCGATGTATTGGACTTAGAATATAATACCCTTAGTTTTTGTGTTCGATCAACGATTGATCATAGGTGACCACTTAGGGTCCGATCTTCGAGCTAAGCTTTAGCTCGGGACTTTCGAGTCCGAACTAGGTAAGGTCCCGAGCATGGTGTGCTTCGGCCTTCAAGTTCTTAAAGTATCGGCCCTTATGCTCTAAAACATCGGCCCTTAGGCTCTTTTAGGTTGACCCTTAGGCTCTTTTAATTTGGCCCTTAGGCTCTTTAGATTGGCCCTTAATCACTTACATATCGTCCCTTAGGCTCTTTTTAGATTGGGTCAACTCGACCTCTAAAATGGCTACAATTTTCCCCATCTCTGGCTAAAGACTTGTAAAAATTTTGTTATGCCTTGGCATGTTTTTATATTCGTTGAACTTTTCAATGGTTCGATTGTTTGGAACCTCACTTGTTAGCTGATGTGCAATGACAGTCGAGTACCTCTTGAGGTTTTCTCGAAGGCTGATATTTTTGAAGCCTTAACATTATTCAAGACTGATGTTATTGAAGCCCCTTTGCTTTTGCCGAGGGTAGCCTGATTTAACTGGTTTTATGAAGTATTTGAAGGACTTTTGTTTTATGGCGGAAGTCGGACATCTCCGAGCCGCATTATTTTGACTGTAGCCTTTTCATATGACCATAGTCTTTTATATGGCCGTAGCCTTTAGTCCCCGAACGAGATGGCCTTGACCTTAATATTGAGGGGATGCCTTTTTAAAGGTCTTATAAGTTTGAGTTTGCCTCATTGTGGTCTTATAAGTTCGAGTTTGCCTCATTGAGGTCTTATAGGCTCGAATTTTTGATGGCTCGACGTGTTGACTGTCAATGACAATCCCCGAGTATTGAGTATATTTGGCCCTCGAGCCATTAAATGTGAAAATAGTAGACTTCTTTGAGCCACAAAATGTTTTTAATATAATAAGAATGCTTCTTTGAGTAATCGATACATGCATACATGTTTTTTCCATTGGGGGATCGACTATTCTATATGGACACGGTTCATTTTACCGTTTGGCCCATTACAACATTCTCCTATCAAGGCCTTCCTTGGCATGTCTTGTTTTCTTCAAAAATGTAACCTCCGAGGGTGTTTCCCCCCCAGTATTCGAGGTTGATTGAAAATAAGCCTCGAATACTTGTTGAGTTTTCCTTAGGTAGCATATAGATGTTTCCTCGTTTAAAATCATGCCGGTAAAACCCATTTGGCATAAAACCCGATCTAAGGAAAAAAGAGCACAACATATGCTTTAAAACCCAAGGTCTTCGAGTTGAAGGGTGCTTCGGTATCACTCATCGAACACCTGTATTGAGTTAGTATAAAATATAAACGAAAAAGGGAAAAGGTTATACCTCAGCAGTAATAACGTTTGAGCAACGATATATTCCAATTGTTTGGTAGTTGCTCGCCTTCCATTGTGCTAAGTTTGTAGGATCATTTGCCTATAACTTCGAGGACGCGGTACGACCCCTCCTAATTAGGGCCTAGTTTCCCTTCATTTATGTTTCGAGTATTGAGGATGATTTTTCTTTGAACTAAGTCTTTCCGAAGTAGCAGAGGTTCGTTCTTATGTTGTAGTACCTTTCGATCCTTTGTTTTTGAGCAGCCATTCGAACTAATGCGGCTTCACGCTTTTCATTTAATAGCTCGAGGGAGGTGTTCATGGACTCGTTGTTTGAGTCCTCGGCGGTATGTTGAAATCTGACGCTCCGTTCCCCGACCTCGACTGGGTTGAGTGCCTCGGACCCATATACCAAAGAAAACGGGGTCTCCCCTGTGCTCGACTTCGATGTTGTTCGATATGCCTATAGTACCTCGGGCAGCACTTCTTTCCATTTCCCCTTCGCATCATCTAACCTTTGTTTTCAAGTTATGGATGATGGTTTTGTTTGTGGATTCGGCTTGACCATTTGCACTTGGGTGATAAGGCGTTAATATGATCCTTTTGATTTTATGGTCTACGAGGAATTTTGTTACTTTGCTGCCGATGAACAGCTTCCCATTATCACATGTTATCTCGGAGGGAATCCCGAATTGACATATGATGTGATCCCATATGAAGTTGATGATTTATTTTTCTCTTATATTTTCGAAGGCCTGCGCATCTACCAATTTTGAGAAGTAATCAGTCATACATAAGATAAATTGAACTTTACCTTGCGCCGTTTGCAGGGGACCATTCGCAGTATGTTTGGCACCAGAATGATTCCCACTAATGCCTTCGTGGATTTCTCGTAGCATATAATCAGTATCCGCTGGTCCCAAACATACTGCCAATGGTCCGTCGAAAGTTCTCCTATACAATATTCCATTCTCGTTGAGTGAAAATCGGGATGCTTTGGCTCGTAGGGCCCTCGATTCTTTTGGGTCCGTGGGGAGCTTTGATGCGAGACTAAATTGCATAGTTTAACATGTGATATACCGTACATTTTATGCGCATTAATGATAAAATTACACTTGTTATGTGCTTAATGGAGTTTATTTCATGCGTAGGTGAAGTGGAGATGGAAATGGAGCTAAAAGGATGCAAATACGTCAAAAAATACGCAAAAGAAGACACCCGGACGATAGCCGGGTGACAGAGCCAAACACACTGACCCGGCCTGGCGTTAGCCAGGCGTTTGAGCTGAAACGCCAGCCCCACCCTGACATTAGCCAGGCGTTTGGGCTGAAACGCCAGCCCTGGCCTGGCGTTAGCCAGGCGTTTGGGTC